>QAOA01001143.1:319096-359742 GCA_003255065.1 Cercis canadensis
AAAAAAAAAAAAAAAAAAAAAAAAAAAAAAAAAAAAAAAAAAAAAAAAAAACTAATATACCCATAAGTGCAAATTTGAGTATCAACATATATGTATAAGCATTAAACTATTTTTATATTGAACATGAATCTGCTTACATGTTATTAGGAACAGGAAAGCATGTGATAGCTAAACGGATCCAAACAAGGAAACAAAGTTTGGGAGACCATTGGGGCTTAAATTTGACTCTAAAACATGTAATCTTTACATTGCAGGTGCTTACTTTGGTCTCCAAGTTGTTGGACCTCGTGGTGGTGTTGCCGAACAACTAGCCATCTCAGATGATGATGGTGTCCCCTTCAAATTCCTAAATGATCTAGATGTTGATACTCAAACTGGTGTGGTTTATTTCTCAGATAGCAGCACCGTATATCAAAGAAGGTATTCTTGTTTCATTCCTTTTCTTGTTGTGTCACTAGAAATTTGAGCTGTAATATATTACTTAATTAGGTCACTAATAGGGCTTACCTATATATGAGTGGTGACTAATTACAGAGGGAATAGGTGGGTATCCAAGTTAGATGTAACAATTCCATATGAAGACGCATAAATAATCTTTATACTTAATTTTTCTCGTTGTAGGGAATGGCCAATGATAGTCGTAAGAGGAGACAAAACTGGAAGATTACTGAAATATGACCCAAGCACCAAGAAAGTACTAGTCTTGCTGAAAAGTTTTGCATTCCCAAATGGTGTGGCTCTAAGCAAGGACGGCTCATTCCTTGTACTAGCAGAATCTAGTCCAAATAATATTAACAAGTTTGGGCTTAAAGGTCCAAAGGCTAACACCTCAGAAATCTTTGTACAACTTGAAAGGGTCCCAGATAATATTAAGAGAAACGAAGAAGGATACTTTTGGGTGGCACTAAATAGTGAAAGGGGAACTCTTAAAGCAAGTTTGGAAAATGAATTAGCCAAGATGCCATTGAAGAATTCTGATCCTGTGAGAGTGAAACTTGATGAAAATAGAAAGACCATTGAGGTCTTGAATGGAAGAGGTGGAGAAGAGCTTGACTCTGCAAGTGAAGTGGAACAACATAATGGGTTTTTGTGGATTGGGTCTGCTGTGAAACCTTATGTTGGTATTGTTAGGAAGTAATTAAATTTTAATTATTTTGTAAGTTTTTCAGAAATAATAAAATTCTCAAATTTCATATGCATGAACTGTAATGTGGTAGAATTTGAATCTAATAAAAGAATGGCTTTAGCAAGTACTAAACTAACAAACTAGCAATAATTTCATCATCTCAAACATGAAATGAGAGACTTATTATGAAAATGATCCAATTTATTTCCTAAACTTTGGAGATCGAAATCTAAGACCTCTTACAAAATTCCTAAACCTTGTATCACTATCTAAAAATTCTTATTCTTTATATACTGTACCAAATTAATTTTTACATATTTACATGTAAATAATCTGTTAAAAAAAACACACATAGTTTCCCTATTCTAAAAGGTATTTCCCCCAACACAAGTGGCGTATTCAAAATTTGATTTACTAGCTCATACAAAGTATTGAATAAGTAACTGAGCACTAGTGCTGGGATAGATTTCCCCTCTAACTACCTTCACTCCACATGGACCAATTGAAATACCTAACACTTTTTCATTCACTTTTGTTAAGTCATCTTTCTAACTACCTTTACTCCATATGGACCAATTGAACTAACTAACACTTTCTCATTCACTTTTGTCAGGTCATCTTTCATCATTCTTATTAAAGTATTATAACTGTTTGTACGGCTTGCCTGAAAATGTTATCAGCGTGATTAGTTGACTTAAGAATTGGCATATTCTTTTAATCTTTCAATTATCAATCACAGAGTAGCTTTCATTAATGACTTTAGCCATTATAAATAATAGCAATTTGTTTGAGTAGTTGTGCAAAATCCATAGACGGCCTCTCTTTCAATGTCCATGAAGCCATTTTCTCCTTCTTCACTTTTCTTCATCTCTCTTTTCCTCTCTCTGAGTTCCATCATCTGTCATGGAGTGGTAATCAAGGATGGCCTGAAAAGATTCCGAGAACTTCAACTCCCAAAGGTTGTTGGCCCAGAAAGCTTAGCATTTGACTGCCATGGCAGGGGGCCATATGCCAGTGTATCAGATGGTAGAATTCTCAAGTGGAGAGGAGCACGCAAAGGTTGGATAGAGTTTGCTGTCACCTCACCCACGAGGTAAGATCTTAACTCCATATGTTTAAGAATTAGCCATTCTTCTTCCATAATGTAGCCGAAAATTAAATGAACTTAGGAATCAGAAAGCGAAGTCTAATATCTTAGTTTCTCATGTTTGCTGAATATTATTTGCTACCGGAATTATTTTTTATCATTAAAAGTTTTTTGAAGTTTTATATTTGATTGGCTTATGAAAAATAGGTTAAACTATGATGTTTGGCCACTCCAAAGAGTTGTCAAATGAACAATACATATATTGCAATTTGCCACATATTCTAAAGTTCCTGACTTTAAGTAAAACATGATATATATATATATATATATAAGCGTATGTTTGTATGTATTTATTTTCTGTCATTATAAAGACAGCTAAATTTTCTAGCTAAGGAATATGGGAGGAATGAGAAATAGAACTTAAAACCTCAACCTTGCATCTACACCAATTATGTTATGTGTGCTGTATTGTATGTCTGTGCATATTGCATCACAAATTTTGACATATTATTAAACTCTTACCTTATTTGAATTTAATATGTATATCCACATATGTGATTAGGGACAGGAAATTTTGTGATGGATCAACGGATCCAAGCAAGGAACCAAAATGTGGGAGGCCATTAGGGCTCAAGTTTGATCCTAAAACATGTAATCTTTACATTGTAGATGGCTACTACGGCCTCCTAGTGGTTGGACCTCGTGGTGGTGTTGCCAAACAATTAGCCATTTCTTCTGGTGATGGTGTCCCCTTCAAATTCCCAAATGCTTTAGACGTTGAAAACCAAACTGGTGTGGTTTATTTCTCAGATAGCAGCACTGTATATGAAAGAAGGTATTCTTGCTTCTTGCAGCTGGTTTCTTTTTGTCTTTCTTTTTATTTTTTTGCTCTCAATTTATATGAAAGTCCTTCAATTTGCACATTGCACACTTCTACACATTTTATAAAGAGTTAAATATATCTTTTATCATTAAATTATTTTTTAAATGTCACTTTAGTCATTGATTTATTTTATTTTTTTGTCATTTTAATCTTCAAATAATCACTCTATCTGCTAAATCTGTTATTTAAGTGATTATTTTTAGTGTTACGGATAATTATTTTGTGGGTAATGTGATTATTTGAGAATTAAAATAACACAAAAAATAAATTGAGAACTAAAGTAACATTTAAAAAATAATTCAAAAATAAAAAATATATTTTAATCTTTTATAAATATATTCATCCGAACTAATAGGCTTCAATAAAACATTTTCTTAACAATGTTACCAAACGGTGAGTGATATTAGAATTGTCCTCAAGTTTCATATTTGAATATAAAAATGTAGCCAAAATAAAAAGAAAATTAAAGAATAGTCTTAATAATCTTTATACTTTTCTCGTTGTAGGGAATGGCCAATGATAGTGTTAATGGGAGACAAAACTGGAAGATTACTGAAATATGACCCAAGTACCAAGAAAGTACAAGTCTTGCGCGAAGGCTTAGCATTCCCAAATGGTGTGGCTCTAAGCAAGGACAACTCATTCCTTCTACTAGCAGAGTCAGTTCCAAAGAAAATTCACAAGTTTTGGCTTAAAGGTTCAAAGGCTAACACCTCAGAAATTTTGGTGCAACTTGAAAGGGCCCCAGATAACATTAAGAGAAATGAACAAGG
Source organism: Cercis canadensis (assembly GCA_003255065.1). Classification (NCBI taxonomy): domain Eukaryota; kingdom Viridiplantae; phylum Streptophyta; class Magnoliopsida; order Fabales; family Fabaceae; genus Cercis; species Cercis canadensis. Next base: position 322,966 of record QAOA01001143.1, read on the forward strand.
ACATTTTTGGGTTGGAATAAATAGTGAAAGGAGAGTGTTCAGCGCAAGTTTGGAAAATGAAGCCCAGATACCACGGAAGAAAGAAGATCATGTGGGAGTGAAGCTTGATGAAATGGGAAACCCTATTGAAGTGTTGGATGGAAGAGGTGGAGAAGAGCTTGACTCTGTTAGTGAAGTGCAACAACATAATGGGAGGTTGTGGTTTGGGTCTGTTTCGAAACCTTATGTTGGCGTTCTTAGAAAGTAGCGTTAAAAATTGCTTGTATTAACTATCCATGCACGTGAGTGTTGGAGAAAGTAAAAGCCTTTCTTCTATGAGCAATAGCCCCAAAGCCATAGTGCGATTTACTAATGTTGTCAGCATATAATAAAACATGATGCATGCTAATGTGCGAACATCTAGTTCTTTCAAGCATCACTTTCAACTCATTTATGATTCTTGAGGAAAAGTTATATTGGATTTAAAAATACAACAAAGAAAGTCTTGTCAAACACTACTGAAGAAGGTGAGTGTAAACCTAGAGAATATAGTTTACTTTGACCTATTTTAGAAAAAATTACAGGAAAACATACACAAATTTTTACACGTCTTAATACTAAGCTTGCTCTTGGATGCTTGTAAAACTCTGATTTCAGCCTCTACCAAACATTCAGATATGACAAGATTTACTATATATATATCAAGAAGAACATGAAGGTGGAAGGAAAGAAGATGGAAATTCTACTCTAGATTAATTTCTCACCCAATACAACTATTGATATCATTGTTCTCATCTTCATCTTAACCATTCAAAGGTTTATTCTCTTTATCGTTTTTATAATTCTCCCTTTATTCTTCAAAATTTAAAATGGATAAATCCAAAGAATCTAATAGGTCTACCCGTAAACAAAGGAATATTTGGCACTTAGCTTTGACACTTTTTCCTTAAGTTTCAATCAGTATATATATGCCTAACTTTCACATCATGACAAAATTGCTCCACTACCTTAAATTTTGATTTTCAAAATGCTGCTACATTTAAAAATTGATTGTTCAGCTAGCCTTTTTGGCTGTTATAGAGAACCTCTTTCCTATTTCCTTTACCCAAGTTGTGGACCTTGTTGATATAAAAAAGATTTTGAGATTTCTAAAGATTGAGTTTGAGGCTTTGAAATAGTCAGCATGAAAAGTTTAAACCGGAGACAAAAAGAAAGTCCAAGTAGATTTGCAACTGCCAACTATATAAATTGGCCAAAAGTCACAGAACGGGAAAATAGACAAAGACAAAGAACAAGAAATTTAAAGCATTCATGCATTTGCAGGCATCATGAAATACATTAAAACACTAACTTTATTAATTTATTCCCAGATGAACTAGACCCAAAAAAATGACTTTGTTCCTTATACATATATAATACTTTTAGATCAATAAAATAAAAAGATGAAAGGAGCAAATTAATGAACTATTATGTTCATATAGCTCTTGGAGGTTTTTCCAGCAAGGCAGAGAGGTAAACCTCATCCTTTGACTTTGGAGAAAGAGCCCACTTGTGCTTCTTGTACCTAAACTGCAGAAACATGTACATATAATCATCCAAATCCTGTTTCTTACAGAAGAACTTGTCTATCCATAGCAACCCTCCTGGCCTCAAAATTCTATCCCAATCATAAAGGAGAAAGTCCAATAATAGCAGGTCAATCCAGCCATCCATGAAGCCACTGCTATGGATCAAATCCATAGTGTTATCAAAGAATGGAAGTCTTTGGTTCAATGTGACATAGAGTGGAATCAATCCCCTTAAAGCTATGACTTCATTGAATGGAGCACCAATGTTTAGAGCTGTTGAGATGATTGTCACATTCTGTTCCTTCATTCTTGCAGCAAAAGTGCCTGTGCCAAAGCCAAAATCAAGACCAATTCTTATCTCCCCTGGTTTAATTGCCAAAACATCTTTAATCAAAAAGTCTACACCAAGTGAGCTATTAGTGACCCATTTGAGCTTTTCCTTTTCCATCTCAAAACACCCGGTGCATTTTGAATAACCCCTTTTTGGGTTTTTGCTAGATAAGCACTGAAAGTTTCTGCACTGATAATTCCCCCATCTCACATTCCTATCATCTGGTAGTCTCCAAAGTGACTCATTAATGGGGTAGGGCTTTTGGTAAACCTTTGAAGCCCTTGTCAAGCACCTTCTTCTAGGCAAAGGATCACACCCATTAAGCATAAGCTTCTGAGCTAAATTCCAATCATCATTGCAGTAAGACCCAATGTCATAATCCATGTAATCTTCTAATTCTTTCTTGTATAAAACACAATCATGCCCAATTGTGTTAAAGACCCTCTCACTTCCGTACACATTAACCTTACCAATTCTATTCTCTTTTGGGGTTATGTACTTTCTAATCTCCTCAGTCACAAAGAAATTAATCAAAGGCTCCTCCTTCATAGTTGAGTTCCTAATTCCTTCAACCTTGGGAAGCCTTATCTGTCTCAGAGCAATGTTAGCAGTGTGAAGAGGCCTAAGCACTTCCTCATCTAAAAATTTCTTATCCAAGATACCATTCTTTTTCTCCATTTCTTGCACCTTAGACTCAAGCTTGTTCTGTAAAGTTTCCAACTTATCCAATACTTCCCCAATTCTATCAGATAGTGCTTTCGCATCGAAGCCATCATAAACTTCCTTGACACTCTGGAAATGGTTGCATAAATCTTCATTCTTGAAGAAAAATCCAGCAGAGTAGAATCTAAATAGACTGAAAATGCTTACCATTATAACAAGCCCTCCTAACACAAGCTGGATCCAACCCATAGTCCTTGCTAATTTGGATTTGGGAAGGCACGACCTCCCCATTTCTCTCTCTCTGCTTCTTTACACTGTTTGGATAGAGGGAAAATGGGGAGAAAGAAAACAAGGGAAAGGGAAAACGAGAGGGAAAATCAAACCAAAAGGCAAATCGATCAAAACCAAGATTGTTTTCGGATTTTGTTGGTTAATGATCTGCAATGGGTTATTCAAGCAAAAAATTTGCTCGCTCAGCTAAATATTTTAATAAAACAAAAAGGAAAATGAACCCCTACTTTGATTGACTAACTTGAATTTATATTATACCATGCTTAAAGTGGTCAACTGAACTGTAAACTATAGCTCAGAAGATAAGCTGTAGCACATGATTCTTCCATTATTGTGGAGAAAATCTACGCAAGATAAATGCTGAAACTCTTTCCGATCCAATTTTAGTGGTGGGAATTCTTAGACTGCAAGGCACACCACATGAAAATTTTAAGAAAATTACAACTTGTAATTGATTAATCAACATGCTTTTGAAGTAAGGCCAAGTGCTGATCCATAGGAAACTTACAAAAATAAAAATAAAATCATAACTTTGACAAAATTGTTAGTTATATGTTTAAAAGACAGTGCTAGTTAGCTCAAACCTTTCATAAATTTAATTGTGCGACAGAATCTGAATTTGAATGGTTTCACTTGAAGCTTCTTGATTGGACTTAGATTAGTTCATTTTGTAAAATGTTTTGTATAAAGATAATTATATTCCATAATTGTGGCATAATTTTGATACATACATACGCACACATATATAAATAATATACACACACAAACAAATATATAGACAAATGCTCTTTTGAAATAGGGAGCCGCTATTTTCACACCTTAGTTTACTAATGTCACACCCTCTTTATTAAATATCATATAGACTAAATTACCCTCATTTAAAAATAAAAATAAAAATTTAACTTATCATAATATTCTTTCTAACTCTTATTAATTGTAGCTTCATTTTTTAGTTAGAAAGAGAAATTAGTCAATTTTAAAAACTTTTCATTTTTAAATGATGGTAACTTAATATATATAATATTTAAACATTAAAAAAAAGTGTGACATTAACAAATTAGAGTGTGGAAATAACGGTTCCATTACAATATTTTATAAATTGTATTATGTATTATAAGTTGATACATATATACATACATACAAACACAAAAATATTTCATAATTTGAGTTAATCATTTCTTTTTCCGGCATAATTAACATTCAATTCTTTCAATACATGCTACTGAAAATAGATAAGTATATTTGTTGTGTTGATCAATACAAAAGATTAAAAGCAAATGATCATTGTTATTTCAAAATATTCCATAATTATAACGATATTATGTAACTTCACAACTTGAGTTCAATTGATCTAATTTAAACTTTTTTTCTACCGTACTTAGATTGTGCACGGAAAGCATACTCGATATTAAACAATCAAAAGTGGTGGGTCTCATTAAAAAAGCCACGCTTGCAATTTCTCCAACTCTCCTTTACTGTCAGACATGGGAAACTTGGCATCTTGCTCATTACTTTCATCGAAGACGAAGATCAAAAAGTCATGGTAGATGGTTGTCATTTGGACTTTTCAACTTGATGTACTACTTTGAAAATTGAAAGATCCCTTAGAGGGACTACTAGAGCTGAGCAACAGGCCGGGCTGGCCGTTTTGGCCCAACCCAATCGGGCTGTAGGCCAATTCGAGCTAGACCAAATTAGTCCAATTTTAATTGAGTTAGTTAATTGATGGCCCAACCTAACCGCTACACAGGTAACATGCTTAAACGGGTTGGCCCATTATTTTTTTAAAAAAAAAAATTAACTATTTTTATTTATAATTAGGTTAAAAGCTAACAAAGATTTAAGTTTTTTTTTTCAATGATTTTGGTCAAATTACTAATAAATCTAATTGAACAAAACAAAATATGTATAAAATAATAAATAAAATTAAAACAAATAATCAAATACGTATAAAAAAATGGATGTAAGTGTAAATTTAAAATAAATATATATAAGTAACTAAAAAAAATTATAATAGTACATACTTTAAAGTTTAAAGTTCAAAAATACATACTAATATGATTTAATAGTCTTTTCTTAAAAAAAACAAAAGGGCTAGTTGGGCTAAGCTGAATTGGCCCGGTTGTATTCGGGCTAGGATATTTAGAACTCATCCCTAATTTTTTTTTCGGGTCAACTCATCGAGCCTGACCTATTTTACCAGCTCTAGGGACTACTTTATCCACTCACGTACGAACCTTGGATGAAATTTATGAGATTTATACGAAAAAATAATGTACATGAATCATTATCGTTGAGATTTATAGCTTAAAATCTAGAGTGTTACCATTTGCATAAAAGCTTTACTATTTTAAAGGGAAGAGAGAAAATGGTTGCAATCACATTGTGTGGTTACTGCTATATTGTTTATGGGATATTAATTAGCAATTAGCACTGGTTAACATTTTTTTAAGATAAAGAAAGAACCAACATGAAAAAGAAAACTATATACAACAAGTAAGAAAAGAAAACAAGTATTATATGTCACACTTTTTCAATCTTCTTTTTGACTGCGTGGGACTTCTATATTCACATTATGTTACACCCAAATCACTTATATGTGAATATTTTTAACATTATGTACATAAACAAACTATATATTACCAGTGGGATATATATTGTTAACATGCACGCATTTATGTTTAGTTATAGTTTGATGTAATCCCATCTGATTTTTTTTTGCATAATTGCCATTCCCTTTCATCTCACAACTCTCAATTCAATTGCATAACATTCTTGCTTAACCCTTTTTTTGGGAAAAAAAAAAAAGCAAAACCATATCTCCTCAAGACAATAGTCTAATGATTGAGCAGGCAATTGCATATTCTAATTTAGTAATCACTCAAAATTCAATCTATGGCAAAAAAATCGAAAAAATAAATCTAATTTTTTTTTAAAAAAAAAGAAAAGATAGTTTGTAGTTTATCTAAGGATGATAGCTACTATATAGTTCAAATTTTGATAAATAATTTTTTAAAAAAAGTCCAACTTAATGTTTATTGAGTGTTATTTGTTAAATTCAGGTTTTACAAATCAAACAATTTGTAGTTGAACCAAAGTGTGACGGACTAGGATGTGGTCATGTCACTTGAGTTATGTTGTTCACATCTAAGCCGTTCATTCAATTAAAGTTTATCTAAATCATTAAAATACATTAATATTTAATTGTTGAAATAAGTTTTAATAAATTTGACAGCTCAAATTTAAATAATATGATTTAAGTGACATAACCGGATACAAATTCACGTGTGAGTAACTAATACGTTAGTATCATAGAAAAACTGGGTCGATAGGGTCAATCTCTTACCCTTTTAAGAACAAGAATCTCTTCTCTTCAACTTTCCGATTCTCATTGGAGACTTGGAAGTTGTGAACACGGTTTATAGATGGGCCCAGAGACACGCATCTTCAGATGCAAGCTGGAACCAGCTCGTAAAGCACTGAAAAATTATATATAATTGATATTTAGTACAACTTGGTCCACTCTTCAAAAGAACCTTCACAATTGAGACAGCATCTTTTCTACATGTGTCCAAATATTGAGGAACCAACGTCAATTGTCTTCTAGCGATCGACAGCTAAGCGTGTAACGTGTAATTGAACCCACCATCACATATTCAGATAAATTATTAATTAGTGACAAAAGGCATGTGACTATGTGATGTATAATTAAATGCATGATCACATATTTACTATTTCTTAATTACAAATTGTGTAGGACTAAGCTGTAAAGAATGTTTAAGATTTAAATTAAAGAGTATTTGATTCAACTCATATTGATATTAGGTTAAAGGCTTGATTTGTTTTATGTTGAGGGTTTAAACTTTTTTTTAACCCTTTTTCAAATACTATTAAGTGTTATTTTCTTATTTACTTGAGGTTAAAAAAAAAAAGGAATTGTAAATAATGTTTTAGTGAATTTCTTAATTTATGCATAGATTATTGATTGAAAGGGATGTGTTGGGATCGAATATGCCGAAAAATGTTTCTTGTTTGAGAAGAATTATTCTGTCTATCCTTTTCACTTTTTAAATGAGACTGTCTTTCTTCTCAACTTTTCAAAAGTGAAAAAAGACATTTCTTTAATCTATTTTAAAGTATATAAAGAAAAAAAAAGGAAGAATTGTAAGTGGTGAGAGAATTAGAAACATAGTTAAAATGATTACTATAACTAGTTGTAAGCCGTGCTATACATGAATAATTAATTAAATAGAAAAATCAGACTCATAAAAAAATAAAAGAGAAATAAAAAAAATATAAAGAATATAATGAATATAAATAATTTTATTAAAAAAATATATAATAATTTATTATGTTCTAAAAGGTGCTGGAAAGATGTTTCATCTTGCCTCAGTAGTCTTATCATCATTTCAAACATAACACAATTTTGATTATTCTTTGCTGTCTTTTTATTATTAGTTAGTGAATAATCCAATGAAATCAAGTCAATTGTTCGTAGTTGGTAAAAGAGACAATCTATTCGGCATGTTCATGGGTAGCTTTACCAATAAACTAATATATATATATATATATATATATATTTCGACATGCTATATTTGTCCATAATTGAGTGTTTGTATGTGTTTAGCTATTTACAAAGATATGTAGTAATACTTATAAGCATGAGAAAAAAAAAATTCATAATGTAATTCACTCATTCATGAGTAACAATTTAAATTATGTTAAGGAGATTATAATGACCCATGATTATTTAATTTCAATATTTCTCGATGTTGTCTTTAGTGATTTTCCTATTCCAATTATAAATAGTTTATAATGAAACTTTAAATTTTTTAAATTTCTTTTTAAAAGAACAAAGGCACAATTTTAAGCTATACAATAATTCAAAAAGATTAACACCCTAAGCTTTTTATTTATGTTAATATTTAATTAATTTATTTTTTTTACATTGATTTTTTTTAGTTAAANATTTTTTTTTGTTAAAAGTACTATATATTTTAAGACACAATTAATAGACACTGCATGCCTAATTAAAACTTTCATCAGTTGTTAGAAAGTTATTGCAGTTTTACCTTTAATAAATTGAAGAAAACTTAAAAGGACCCTTTGATAATCTAAAATGTGATCGGATGCACAAGAAAAATAGATGAGGATTATGTTATTTTTTTAAAATATAATTTTAATATTGTTATAAAAATTTTAAAATTTTAAATCACTCAATATATATTAAAAATATAAATATTTATAATAACATTAAAATTATTGAATAAATTTAATGGGAATCTGGTAGTGCTAGGAATAATATATTGCTCACCATATAAATAATACAAGTCAATTTAAAAATTGAAATTCCAAACAAGGCATGACCACGTAAGATTACGAGGTCCCTGTCAGTCTGTCACACTGTCACTACCAACCCAAGTTGCTTGGAGAACCGCCTTCGGCTTTGGCGGTGTATCTTAGATGGATCCACCCGTAACCCGACCCGTATTTCACAACCCGTGTATACATCTTTTGGGCTCCATGGGCTATCTAAGTTTTTAGAGAAATAGCTCTTGCACATCAAGAAAATTTTGTAAAATTTGAACCCTACAATATATACAGATAGATTCAGTCCTCTTAAATTGGCGCTATCATGATTTCCATTTCGAGCCTTTTGAGTATTTCGAGAACACTTTAAGATAATGTGTAAATTTTGAATCATGAAAGTAAATTTAAAAGGATTTGCTTAAAAGTTTAGATAAAATTAATTAAATTCAAAAGGTGTTAAGTATTGGTCTAATGATAAAATGTTTGACTAATTTATAAAAGATGCTATCATCAAATACTAAAGATGTTGGCCAACTGGGTTGTAAATAAATGTTGTGTTCGAGACTTCTTATTGACAAAATGAAAGTCTCAAAGCATTTTATCATACAAAGTTACAGTTATGAGTGCTTTAATAGTAGGATTCCTAAAGCAGGAATGACTCGCCACAAGTTCAGTAAGTCTGGTTTTATCTAAAGATTAGANTGTAAATAAATGTTGTGTTCAAGACTTCTTATTGACAAAATGAAAGTCTCAAAGCATTTTATCATACAAAGTTACAGTTATAAGTGCTTTAATAGTAGGATTCCTAAAGCAGGAATGACTCGCCACAAGTTTAGTAAGTCTGGTTTTATCTAAAGATTAGAGTTGGGCCTTGATTTTTGAGTTACCAAAAAAAAAATACTAAAGATGTTGTCTAATGCTAGGATGTCAAATAATATAAGTTGATAGACATGCTTGTTTGAAAAAGTTCCTGCCATGGATAAATTATGAAAAAAAAAATTATTTAAGATCTTATACATCATGAAATTATTTTATTTATTGTTTCATACAATATAAACCATTTTATTTATTGCCTTAATAATATAAATCACTACTTAAAATTTAATTATGGGAGAAGTTAGAAAAGATAACTCCTTTGAGAATCAAATCTTCCTTATAAACTCCTTTCAAAACCAATTTTTCCCTTATAAATTTTTTTCAGAAAAAACTCTTATTTTCACTTCTGAGTATGAGTATGAGTAGTAGACTACTAGCTTGTTTTGATCTTCTAATCTTCTATAGTGAAACGGCCGTCCAAGTCCGATGCTTCAACTGCATCGATGGTATGTTCTCAACCCAAACCAGGTAAACCGATTCCATATGTTCGGGTCGGATAATTGAATTATATAAAACCATTCAACCCGACCCAAATGCACTTCAACACTGATCTGATCTTGCGGAATTATGCGGGAACTCCATGGCATCGTTTTTCTTTCCGCGTTTAAACTTCATTTCCTGATCTTCTTTCGGCTAAAAATGATGTTTTCCTTATTAAATTATAATTTCTCGTGATTCTATGTATTACAAGACAAATCAAGAAATTCATAGTGCAATTAGGAACTATTTAGTGTTATTGTCCTTTTATTCGCTCTGCTTTTCTACTTTAGGGCGGGAGAGCAAAAGAAAGGGAATAAGATTACACTCTTTTGGCACTTTTTATTGTAGCTTGAGCCTTTTCGGCTTTGCCATTTTCTCTAACCTTGCACCGTCTCTCTGCGATTGAAAGAGGTGAACTTGTTCTCTGTGTATTTTTCCCCTTTCATTTTGTTCTATTTGTTTCTCTGATGTGTTATTTTCCCTTTTTTTTTGGGATCTTTACTTTCCCCATGACTTTAGATCCGTTCTTTGTTTGATTTGGAGCGTATCAGTTTCCTCCTTTACATAAAAATGTGCCTTTTTTTTACTGTAAAACTAATGCAGGATTTTGGTTTGTGAATTGATCAATTTGTGTGATGGGTATCTTCAAATTTGTCAAGTTTATCTTTTGAGTGTCTAATTTAGTTTGATTGGTTATTTTGTTTTCTGGGTGTCACAGCAAGTTCCTATATTTTTTGCGTCAAGTTGCTCTTATTCATGTTCAGCAGGTTGTGCCGAGGCTTAATTGGTCTTCGAAGCAAATTCCAGAGTTTTAAGGGAGAGAATGGGTTATGTTGGGGCTCATGGTGTATCAGCACTCCATAGATACAAATATAGTGGTGTAGATCACTCCTACCTCGCCAAATATGTACTACAGCCCTTCTGGGGTCGCTTTGTTAATTTTTTTCCCCTTTGGATGCCGTGAGTACTTTCTTTTTGGAACTAAGCTTCATTTTAGTTATGACTTAATTGTATATGGTAATATTGATACTTGGTAATCTCTGTTAACTGCCAGGATGATATATCATTTATGAACATCATTTGGGGTGGATTGATTTTTAAAACTCGAACTGTGTCGCCTTTTAATATTGTATATAACAAAAATCATTGTTATATATTTGGCTACTAGCATTGTCAGTCTGAATCATTGAGCACGCAAAGTGCAAATTTTCCTTGGACGTCTTCACTTTTGTTTATATTTCAGTAATTTAAGGTTTTGATGTATACTGGAATGAGTGATGTAATTGCTCCTGTTCACTTAGATGTGCTTTTAGGAATCAATAGCAGTTAGAATATTTCATACAAAGAACATTTCTAAGGATATCATTCACTTATAAGTGTTTTTCCAAGAGCCTCCCTCAGATTTCCCCCTACCTTTATGGGCTCCTGCTTTGCATCATGTTTCCCTTGCTAGCTTTTTTACATCGCAAGGTTCCCATCATTCTTGGAATTTTTCTTTCTTCAGGAATCTCAATGACAGGGAAGCTGCTGATTTGATTACTTTGAATGCATTCTTTAATTTTTTTCAGAATAAATAACATCCTCACCCTTAGTTTTATATAATAAATACATCAGAATCCCAAATTGACAATACATGATGACAGCTGTGGGATTTAAGTACTGGGTTGTAGTGCTTGTAACTTTTAGGCAGTCCACTTCCTCATTGTAAGTGGATATGATGCCATTTACTCTTGAGATACATTTGCTATGATTCTGGATATAAGTTTAATATTTGACTTCTGAATCGTACTAACTTTGATCCTTTTCTTTTATTTTCCCCATCTGTTGGTGCTTTCGCATTCTGCTATTCTTTTGCAGTCCAAATATGGTACAGCTTTGCCCCCTCTCTCACTCTAGCATCAGTCAATAACTGCTACTTTTGTTAGGATAAGCTATATATATATCCTTGGCACTGATAATTCATTTATTGTTCGGTTGCAGATTACTCTTACAGGATTCATGTTCTTGGTAGTGTCTGCACTGCTTGGATATGTAAGTGGGACCTAAGTGATAGTTTTCAAATGCTTTACTTTTCCTTTTTGTCAAATAATATAATGATATTTACTGTTAGTGAAATCCAATTATTTGTGGTCTTGTTAAGATTGCTGATCAATTCAATGTTTCATTCATGATTTCTTATATAGAACTGTTTTTAGTCAGTAGAGTTTAATCCTGTCTTGGACGTGGTCATGGAAGGCAATTGTGGTTATACTGTGAATGGCTGTGTTGGGTGAATATTGAAACCCCTCACACTCCTTTTTTTTTTTTTTTTTTTTTTTTTTTTTTTTTTTTTTTTTTTTTTTTTTTTTTTTTTTTTTCTTTTGCAGATCTACTCACCTCAATTGGACTCCGCTCCACCAAGATGGGTTCATTTTGCGCATGGATTACTTCTGTTTTTATACCAGGTCTGTGAAAATCTTATGATGCTGCATCATCAATAACACCCTTCACTGTTTTTGGCTTTAGTCTTTGATTTCATATGTTGGGCGGCTGTTTTGTTGCCTGCATTGCTAACAAGCCTGATAACTTTTGCATACTCAATGTAATTGATTGCCTTGATCTCATTTATGATGTAGAATATCTGCTGGTCTTGATTGTCGTGGCCGTGATGTGGTTGCTAAGCCACTTATTAAATCAAAGATTTATGTTACATATTTTTTAAATGCATGAAACTGGGAGATTTTATTATTGAAGGTTTAAGTCCATATGGTACTTGAATTTAATATATGGTCATGGATTAGAAATGTTGAAGCATGTTTAATTTGAACTTTTGTTTATTATTACAGGGGAGTTTATGAAGAGGAATTCTCTATTTATTTACTTTTTAGTCCAGGAAGCCTTTGTTTTCATTTATATCAAACTGGTTTTATTTATATCATATTTAGTTTCATTTCCTGATAACTGAGTGGATGTATCTTTTATGTAATGCTATGCAATACTATGCCAGACTTGTTTTAGAAGATTCCTACAATTCTGTTGTTGCTACGTTCTAGTCCTTTATTTGTCTTTTTCATTAATATATGTTAGACATTTGATGCTGTTGACGGGAAGCAAGCTAGGCGAACAAATTCCTCAAGCCCATTGGGGGAGCTGTTTGATCATGGTGATTTACCTGTTCTATGTGTTCCATTCTATTGTTTTTCGCCATGCATAATCATTTATTGCTGATGGATATATTTCAACTGTATTACAGGATGTGATGCACTTGCTTGTACAGTATGTATCTTCAGCTTAAATTGTTATTAATAACCTTTAAAAGAAATAATGACGATCAAAGGTTAGAAATGTGTTTCAGTTTGAAGCATTGGCTTTTGGGAGCACTGCCATGTGTGGAAGAGATACTTTCTGGTTCTGGTTAATATCTGTAATTCCATTTTATGGTGCAACATGGGAGCAGTAAGTTTATATTTTATTGTTCTATAATACATGATATGTGTTTACATTTATTTCCTAAAAATTAGTGTTATTTTTTATCAGAAACTTTAATAGCATGCAGTCCACAGGGCAATAAAAAGGGTGGTTCTAATCAAGTCAGAATACTCTGTCAAAATTGTTTTCAATGGCTCTGAATAATGATTATATATCAATACTTCTCTTTATACTGCTGTGCTTTAATGGATTATGCCTTAAGCATGCATCATCCATGTATTTTTATGCTAGTGATATTTATTTACTTGCTTTTAAATGGTGTTTTGGATGCAGCTATTTCACAAACACACTTATACTTCCAGTTATAAATGGACCTACGGAGGGTCTTGCGCTAATTTATGTCTGTCATTTTTTAACTGCTATTGTCGGTAAGATCTTTCTTTGAGTTCCTTTTCGCACTTGCAAATGAAGTTTGCATAAAATTTAATGCATTATTATGTTTATATTTATTTTAGTTTTGATTTTTATTTACTTGTGATCTATGATGATAATTAGGACCTTATTTTTTTAATTTTATTTCTACAGGTGCTGAGTGGTGGAGTCAACCATTTGGAAACTCTATTCCCGTTTTGGGCTGGTTGCCTTTTGTTGGGGGTAAGACTGTCCTTTATTGTATAGTGCCCTCATTATTTTTGGGACTAAAAGACTTTAAATGATTCTAATTTGTAGTAGCTGCTTGTGATGATTTCTATGCCTTTACTAAGTTTTTCAAGTTATATCCCATTAGCATTTTATGAATATTCTTTTTGAATTTCAGGAATCCCAACATACAGAGCTATATTATATTTGATGATAGCTTTTGCTGTTATACCAACAGTTTCCTTCAAGTATGTACCTTGTGTATCTAAAATTATACAAGTTTTAGCTTCTTTATGCATGTGCAATTGTTCACATTTTCTATTTTCTGACTGAAAATACATGCATTCTAGTGATGTATTTGATGTAGTTTCTTTTAGTTTGACCATTCAGTGTAGCACTTATAAGTTGTTACTTCTATTATTAGTGTTAGCATAGATAGAAAGAGATTACATTTCAGAACAGCGTAAAAGATGGAGTGATGTTGCTCCATTCCCATTATCATTGTCTCTATTTGGTGTTATTTTTGGGTTGGTTAAATTATATTCTTCTGATCATTCAGGTCCTAAAAGTTAGACTGAAAAGCTTTGCATCTGTAATATCAAACAAGTATTCATGAAATTCTAAGTTGTAGTAGTTGTTGTGTTTCTGTATACCCTACACTTAATATCAATTACTTGACGAAGGTCAGTTCAAATGTCAACATTATCTTTTGGTTTCTTGCAGTGTTCATAATGTTTATAAAGTTGTTCAGGCCAGAAAAGGAAGCATGCCACTTGCATTGGCGATGGTAATACTTCTTCCCATTTGATACTTCTCCCCAAATTCTGGTTGCTCTATTGATGTGTTATATTTGTTTCCTGGCAGCTTTACCCATTCATTGTACTTGTGGGAGGAGTTCTTGTGTGGTATAACTCAAGTTACACTATGTTTCTTGTTTATGTTTTGTTCTCACCTTTGTTCTAAAGAAATGCATGTTCTATTCGTTTGTATGCATAGGTTAACAAAAGATAGTGAATCATTTGTGCAGGGATTATTTGTCACCATCTGACATCGTGAGGAACTACCCACATTTAGTTATAATTGGAACAGGACTTGCTTTTGGGTTCCTTGTGGTAAGATAGCTATGCTCTAAATGTGATATTTTTGCTTAAGGGTTTCACTTTCATTCCTTTCTGTGGGACTACTACTTTTTTTATATCATTCTTATTTATTTCTTTGGTGTTTATTTTAGCTGGTTGATTATTAAAAGTATAGTTAAACAGGCCAATTCCACAATACGTATTTATCAAAGTTCATATTGATGCCTATTCAATTATGGCCACTTATTTATTGCCACCTGTTATGTAACTGTACTGAATTGTACACATTGTACATGCGGTAGAATCTGAGTTTGGATAGAATAAAATTTAAGTGAGACTACTTGAACACAGACAATCTTCTACTGCAGATTATTTATCTCATTTTAAGCTCCACTCTGGTACAAAATTTAATTCTTTATGCTCCAATGGTTGTTGAACTTAATTTTGCAGGGAAGGATGATTTTGGCCCACTTGTGCGATGAACCTAAGGGCTTGAAAACTGGAATGTGCATGGTATTGAGCTTTTCTTTCTTTCTTTCTTTCCTTTTTCTGGGTTACTAAGATTCTCAAGAGTGTTTTTCTTTCATTCTTGTTAAAAAAAAATTATAATTTTGAGTTAGATTCATAGTGTCTCCTCTGTTGCTTCTGCTCTTATTTCTCTCTCTCTCTCTCTCTCTTTCTCTCTCTCTATATATATATATATATTTTTTTTTTTTCTTGCTTTCAAACTTAAAAGCTGGTTTGTTTCTCATATTTTTTCTTTTGTCTCTTATGATAGAACTGGAAGCAATACTAGAATTTACTTGGGATGATTTAGGGACCACACTTATGCTATTTATTTGTAATCTCCACTTTCTTTTATGTGGGTGTATCAGCTATAAATTCACTGAATGTCAAGGACAGTAACCAATAGTAGTCTTGACATACTTTAATGTCAGGCTTTTCTTACCTTCCCCTGGCCTTTCCTTTCGGCTGGAAGATTGGGTTTGAATATCCAACATTTGAGGTATCATTGAATGGGAAGCTAGTATACTTCCAGGGAGATGCTGATCTTTTCCAATACCTTCCCCTTTTTTTTCTGTAATTCAAATATCAACTCACAGTAAGTTTGGTCCTTGTAATCAATCTAGCTGATGCTCAGGCTGTAGCTTAGTTGTCTAATATTCATAATTGATAGGAGTTTCATATTTAATTTTCATCAATGGTTGTCAGGCTTCTGTTATCTGATGTCATTGAACTGTTTCATTGTTAAAATTAGACCAAGATAATTGATGTATGGGTTTTGTATTTTGTACAGTCACTCCTGTATCTTCCATTTGCAATTGCTAATGTTCTTGCGGCAAGGCTGAATGATGGGTATGTTTTAGTGTGATTTTATATTCTGAGTTCAGTTGATTGATGTGTTTTATTTTAATTGTGGCTCTTGCATTTTTCTTCTCACCGAGTCCATATTAAATTTTGCAGGGTTCCTTTAGTGGATGAGAGATTGGTTCTTCTTGGTTATTGTGCATTTACAGGTATAATGGCCTCTTACTTTGATGCTGTTATTGCATATTACTTTTCTCGTAGATATTTTTAGGGCCAATTTTCAACCCCTATCTTTCCAATTTATTATGATTGTGATGTGAAGCGACTCATCTCATTGGGCTCCGATTATGGAAAGATCTTTTCATTCTTTGAACATAAGTAATTGCTAGCATACTGCATATAGCACTGGTGTACCTATGAGGAGTTAAATTTTGCATGGCTGAGTTTTTCATGTAAAACTGATATCTAGTACTTGAGAAATTTGATTTTATCTATATCTGCTGCTTGATGATTCTCTTTCTGAACGCAGCGGCACTTTACTTGCACTTTGCCACGTCAGTCATTCATGAAATTACAACTGCTTTGGGAATATATTGCTTCAGGTAAATCATCAGTATTTGATTGCTGTGCTTATCGTAAAACTTGATATTTGTTAGTCTCATTCACTTCATTTCTACCTGAAACATTTTTTTAATAGATTTGGAAAAATCATTATTTATATAGTATATGAATTGTTTGGTTACATAGTATATTAGTCCACGTTTATGTTATACTGGTTTGGCATTGCAGTTATTAGTTTGCCCCATCTGGCAGTTATAAAAGTGGCTGAATTTTCTAGTTTCTATTGCGGACAATGGTTTTTGATACTTGCTGTCTTACCCTTTGCACGATTGCAGGATAACTAGGAAAGAAGCTTGAATCTACCAATGTTTTCCTCTAGGTATGTCTTTGTTTTGTTCACAACCTGTGTTCTTGAAGGCCTTTTTATCTTGTAAACTAATTTATCTTTTATCATTTCGATGCTAGCAATCACTTGTCTCATTGTGAGCTGTTACTTTTGTCATTGCAGCTGACAGTTCAAGGAAACTCGAGGTTTTGTTCAATGCTATTTTTGTTAAGCTTAAGGCAATTTTGCCAACTAATCAATGTGAATTATCATTATACTTGTAATTATAATTATTTATTGATGCTTAGATAGACTAGTTGATCTAGTTGAACAAACTTTTTCGAGTATTTCAAGCATTTATAAGTAATTATTTTTCCGCGAATATGAATGAGAAAGTCTGAGTTTCCTTATATTTAGAAGGTAATAGCGATATGACATGTTTCTTTTGAGTTGGGTTGATGCCATTTATAGATTCTTTGATAACCTAGAAAGAATGTAAGTTAGCCTTGTTCCTCTAAGAACTTCTCCGTGCGACAAACAACTAAATTATATACTTCCTGTTTTCATAAGCAAACAAAAAAGCAGAACCACAAGTTAATAAAACGGTCTACAAAAAGTACAATAATCTTTTTGGCCAATGTAGTTTCGAATAATAAAGTTTCCACATAAAGCATTCATAAACAGAGAAGGGCAACACATTAAACAAGCAATTCTAGTTTGCTTAACCATTAATTATGTTTCGATGAATCGACAATCAATCTCTGTGCTGTTTCGTTTAAATACCCACAATCCCCACTACCTCTATTCTGTTTCTGAACGCCAAGCTATCTAATCCTTTATATCTCCATATCAAATTCTGTCCATCTTCAAGTCATCAAAATACTATTTTTGCTTGTACCCCAAGAAATAGATAGATGAGGTGACTAATAACATATTTTCTTTGCTTCTCCGTACCAAGGGTCCTGAAAGTTTTCTGGGATTCAGCAATTACAGCGCACTTGAGTCC
The DNA here is from genome assembly GCA_003255065.1 of Cercis canadensis. Classification (NCBI taxonomy): domain Eukaryota; kingdom Viridiplantae; phylum Streptophyta; class Magnoliopsida; order Fabales; family Fabaceae; genus Cercis; species Cercis canadensis. The sequence continues at coordinate 340,790 of QAOA01001143.1, forward strand.
TTTCCTGTCCAACGATTACCTGCAAATCAAATAGCGCCTTCCCTTGTGTTCCGGACTAAGGGATTTGATGTTAGCGGTTCTATCCCTCCTACTTCCTTCCCCTTCGCTTTCCCAATGCACTGCACTTAAGAAAATGAAATTTGGCGATTATAGTTTTCCCACTTGTTATATCATGTAGAGAATAATTGTCGTACAAACAGCTGCAAATCAGCGAAGACAAAGATAACTTCTTAACATCATAATGGTCAATAATGCATCAAAACCATCAATTACTCATGCCTGGAGTAGAATAAGGAGCAGAATATAGGGCAAAGAAGCCAGTAGGCCAGTATCTCGTTTATACTTAACGAAAGAAATGAACAGCTACAGATAAAGTATTAAAAAATTCCTCTGATCAGGCAAAAGTTTCATCTTTTACCAGTTACCTGTTTAATTATGACATCCTTGAGTATTACATATACAACCTCGGCCAACCATCTCACCCCCCTCTCCCTCCGACTTACAAAATGAATATAAGAAAACAAAGAGATAGAGGAAGAGGAAAGAAAGGGAAAAAAAATAAAAAAGGTTAGAAAATCCCAAAAGTAAGTGTTGCCAAACCTTGATGGCATCATATGGCCCTCTCCAGCCATCTCGGCAATCTCAGCGAAGACTTCATCCCAAGTCTAGTAAGGAATACAGAATACAAAAGGTGGAGCAAGAACATGAAAGATCCACTATTCAGCAGAACCTAAAATAAGCAAAAAGCACGTCTGAGTGTTTCAATGCCTAAAAGGAAACAAGTCAATGAAAAAATCCTTTTAAGTGAAATAGGAGCCAACATACCAAAATGCCAAATAGGGAATATATCACGTCCATTGAAGGAATAGTATTGACTCCGGAGGCAGTCAGCACAAGTGTCAAAGAAGCATGGATGTTTATGGTGATCTACAAGCCCCACTCCACCCAACAACAAACGAAAGAAAAAAGATATATCAATGGTCTAGGGGTAAGAAAAACAAAACAAATTTTAGAGAGAAAAGGGTAATTGATTACCAAAGCTAGTATATTTTCCCTTATCAAGAATGATGAGGTCAAGACAAAGCCCACAGCGCCCAGTGATCGTACCTGTAAATGTTATTAAGATTTCATAAAAGATATGGGGAAGCAAGCAGAGAAAATAATTGTTTCAAAGAGTTTTAAGATTTTCAAAGCAAAAGGAAACAAACCCTACAATTGTGCACAAGAAAATTGAAAGATTCCAACTTGCTCCAAACCTGTCCAAAATGAAAACCAGAAGCAGTTACAGCATAATTTGCTTAATTTCAACAACTAAATTTAATTATACACATTTTCAGTCTTGTAATAAGAAATTATAGCTGCATAAATATTGTGTGACATACCTCCATAGAGTACCCATTGTGAAACCAACTAGACCATGCTTGAGCTGCATGAGAGAAATATTCAGAAACCAAGTAAATCGTGTGCAATTCTGCTACAGTATGCAAGCTACAAATAATTCAGAATAAAACGTTCATGTCTTTATAAAAGAAAACAAAGGAAGAAAAGCCTTTGTTCCAATAAGAGTAACATTTTCAACAACTACTATCTCTGCATTCCTTACAAACAAGGCATATGAAGTACTTGATTTAGTTCATGTGCAAACAAATGGTTAACGCTATAATAAACTTTCTCATTGAGGCAATATTTCCATCTCTAGAGGAACGAACAAACTATAACCCTGGTGAAATGTTCATCTTTGAAAAAACATATTGAACTTTCTCATTAGAGTTCGTACTCTTCAATATTATGTCATATTCATATACGCTAGTCAATATTGCATTAAAAAGAATGCACATTTGATATGAAATATCTTCATAAAATATATAATGCTTACATTCTATGAATTGACTTTCTACCCTAGAAAAGGAACACGTTTTTGTTTTCTGAAGTGAAATTATTAAGCAACGTACAAATATTTCAAAGAGCAAGAGAAACACAAAAAGGAAGTCCTACTGACCAGGAAATAGAGTTAAAAGCAAACTCACCAGAAAGCTTAGAGCTTTTACAGGACCAGACAAGACGACCAAAAGCATAGTTGTTGCCACCTACAAAGAGTATACGACTACTTAAAAATTGATGGTGCAATAACTCTTCAAGAATTTAGGAAATGCATTCGCGGTCTGGCAAATATAACCAGAGTTTTTCTTCCTGCATCAACACCCCATCTCATTGACGAAATCACTATTGGCAACGAGAAGAAACAGCTAAAGTAATTCTGCAATAAAAACAAAGGGGGAAAAAAGTCAAATAGTAAGAATATAATGTGAATGACTACTTCTCTATCAGCACAAGTATAGATAAGAAGAGTAACAACCTATTACCAATTCTAAACAAAAAAAACTGACATACTATTCCTATTTTATTGTGAAGAAAACCAAACCCAGAAATTGTGTGCATATATACATAAACCAAAACAGGGGAACCAAAAAAATCCATATTTTTCCCTCAACTTTGCTTCACAAGTGCCATAAACTGCAGTAAGAAAACAAATTAATAATTGGCCCCTATCTTTGAAGAGAACCCATTATCCATTCACACTAACCAACCTCAATTGCAAGAGAATTGCTCAAGAAATAGACCAAGCCAGTGAGCGCAGAAAACATGGAGCACTCAACCAATTGCAGTGTTTTCTGATATACGACACCGTTTTGCGACAAGTCCTCGAGTTCGGCTGAAATCCCCTTGTCTTCATCTTCACCGCTGCAAACTGGTGCCCCAATTTCCGAAACCCTAAGAAAATTGGAGGTGGGAACTGAAAGAGAAATCGAAGTGAATGAAGGGAAATTTGAGAACAATGGAGGTTTCAGCTCATAGGGTAATTTGGGTCCATGAGAGGCACAGGGAAGTGGAAGCGAGAGAAAGTGAGGTCGCAGGAGAGAGATGCGAAATGGGTTTGGTCTGGAAATGAAGAAGGACGAGGAAAGTTGAGAAATTTTCAGAAGAACCATGGAGAAGGCGCGGGTCTTCACAGTAAGAAATTACGGAGCGGGAGAAGATTTTAGGGGTGTGTTTCTGTGTTTTTTTTTTTTTTTTAAATTATTTTTGAATACTATAATTAACAATTGTTCCGTAAAATAAAAGCATAAAAAAATTTATTTGTATAATTACCGTGGTGTAACTAATGAAAATAATATGTTGTTTGTTTTTTACTTATTTTAGAAACAAAAATAGTATTTTTTTTATTTTTGTTTTTTTATTTTTAAAATAAAATTTTAAAATATGTAAACAAAAACAGTCATATCAAATAATTTTTTTTTAAATAAAAAATAATTTTTAAAAATTAAAATCAACATATCGATTTTTTTTTTTTTTGCTAATGGAAGATTTTAGTATCTTTTATATAGGGCTGGGTAAGGCCGAAGAGTAAAGCCTGGGTTGGGTTTCTTCTTTGGAGATTGATTGGGCTGCAAATAGTTGATACATTTGGGCTACTAAGCCCAATGTAATGCTAATTTTTGGCCAATAATTCACAAAGAAAAAATATATTCAGCCCAAAAACACCCACACACAAAAAAATAAAAAAATAAAAAAAAAATAAAAATATATATATATACATATTTTATATTTATATTTATCAAAATAACTATTAACTAATACAAAGATAGTCTCTAAAAAAATTGTACATTTAATTTTGATCATTATCGAGAAAGTATAAACGAGTTCAAATGTAAAACAATAATACAGCAAGTTTACAATAAATGCATATCTTGATCTTGTGGCAACAATCATGAAAACTTTAAATTTAACATAAAATATATCTATAAGATATTCAAAACAAGTTTTCAGTAAATTGATTATTTAAGCATGTAATGGAAAGAGAAAATTAAGGATTAGAGAAATCAAGAGATTCAGTGTAATTCATTTTACGTTATTTTCTTAAAACTTTATCATTAAGAGATCTCCATTAAAAGCATAATTTTACATGACACTTCGTCAGTTATTGTGAACTTAACTCTTTCAAGTGTTGCTTCTTGCTTTACAAATGGGTTCCTTCTCCCTTACAATCAATAAACTTAAACCAAATTCTCCCAAGTAGAAACTTAGTCTAAAAGAGTGCATATGCAATTTTATATTCTAAGAACCATATAATTTTTTTTTGGTGTCAATAATAAGTTTCTTTTAGATGAATGTTAAGTTGATCTTAAAATACAGTGAAAGAATATAAAGTTCATTAATTATTTTTTTATAAATTTGAAGTTTTGCAATTATGATATATATGATTTAAGCTTTTAATCCAAAGATAGGTTATGCAAAAGAAAAATATATTTAATAGCATGACTTTGATTTAATTTTATATTAACATAAATTGATCTAATCCTATATTATTTTTATATCTTGGTCTATTAGGCTATAAAATACTCTTTTTAGTTAATACTACAAATATTTGCACTTATTCAATTGGGTGTGAGATTAATCTCATTCGAGGGTTAGAACAAGTGCGATTTTTTCTTTTTTAATAATGCTCTCANACATCGAACCCTTGACTAAAGCCAATAGCTCATACCCAAAGTTCAATTTGTTACCCGTTGAATCATAGTTATAAAATGCTCTAATTATTATTAAGAGGAATGGTTGAAGACTATAAGAGAGCATTAGAGCATAAGTAACAGCATTTGACTGCAAGTGGGACCCTATGGAGGTGCATGTCAGACAGCCAAGCACATAACTTTGTAGTTGTAGGTTAATTGCACTTAATCATTACCTCATTCAAAAGAAAGCACATAGACAAACTTTTTTTTGTTTTTCCTTTATTGCTTTTGGTTGGATGGCTCGATGTAATTGTATTTTATTAGGAACCCAAATCATTTAAACCTTCATTGATTACAAAAACAACAAAATAATTAGTGAACAAAGACCAAGGAAACATCATGATTACCATAATAATATTTATAAATTACGACAACCTAAGAGATTCACTAGAAAATCATTTAATTTTTAAAAAATGGAAGGACAAAACACTATTGCTTTATATGTCTCAAGAACACCTTAATAATTCCATCGGAAAAAACAAAAAACACCTTCATGCTATGTTTAGATGGGAGAAAAAAAATAAGAGAAAGAAAATAGAAATGATAGAAAATAATTGTGTTTGGATTAGAGAAAATGAAAGAAAAGAAAATGGAGAAAAAATAGTTATAGAATATAAAATTACATCTATGTTATTTTAAAAATTGAAACTAGTGTTATTAATATGGGCAAAATAGTCCAATTATCTTTTTATGGTCTCTCTATTCATTTTTTTCACAGAGAGAGTAATATTATGGTAATTATGGTATCAATCATACAATATTAATAATTTTGGAAATTAGAAATTCTTAAATACAAAATTTAATTGATGACATTTATTTATATTCTAAAATTTTATTATCCTTTAAAATATGATAATTTAATGAAATACTAATTGATTTTCAAATTTTATAAAAGAATTTTAGCATGATATATATAATTGAGAACTTTGAATTCAACAGTACACCATATTAATTTGAAGCAATATAGTAATATACTGTTCTAGCTTTGTCCACCAATGATGCGTGAGGGCTGTGCATGCCTGGGGCGTGCGAGGGTTGCTATTATGTATGTTTGATGGCAGAGTTGGTTTGTGGCGCTTGTAGTAAGCTTGTAGCCATTCGCAGTGTTTGATTCTGTCTCCATGTTTCTACTGTTAAAATGGTCAATAACTTTTGTACGGTTCGGTGAGGGTGAAACTCAAGACAACATATGAAGCCACTCAAGGAACAATCAATTGCATTGACTTTGGTTAACCTTTATCATTTTCTTATGAATACAACTTTGTCAAATCACAAATCCAAGGTGCAACATGTTTCTGAAATTGAAGAAGAAACTGAGTTTGTAATGCTGATTTATTCACCCTCTTAATCTTTATTTTGCATCAAGGGAGGGATATTTTGAGAAAGAAAGAATGGACAACTCAAAATTGAACACCTCTATTGTTTATGATCATTCTCAGGTGAATGTTTTCAAATATTTGTTCATTACTCTTTGATTAAAGACATTCTAATAATATCTAATTGGTTTGGGTTATTGTCAAATATCTCATACATGTTTCCTTGGCAACCAAAACAATGAATCAAATGGGTCATTTTCATTTAGGTAGGACTTAAATTGCCATTTGATATGTGCACGTGATGATTAACATATTTGCCTAACTTAGCTTAGCAAAAAGGAGAAAGCTAATGCAAATTTAATGTTGCTCCGTCATCCATCCCTCCCCACACCTTTCCACGTATAAGATTGATGATGGTTCATGGAAAGGGTCAGTGCAAGGTCCAGTGAAGAAGAACTAAAATTAAAATAGGGTCCATCATCCTTTACTTGGAAAAGACAGCATGGAGAATTACTACTCTAATACGGCACGCTAAAGCTTCATATCTCTTGTTTCAAGGATGAGATCAAAGTAGGCTGTGACCTTAACAGAGAGAGAGAGAGAAGCATAGCTCATTCATTGCCTAAATGGTTAGCACAATGGCTCTTAGCAGCTTGACCATCAATGCATGAGAGCAAATCAGAACCGTTTGATTTGAACAAAATCTAAAAGGAGCAATCTCATTCAAAGTAGGGCCCACACGGTAGATCTGTCGGTGGGACACGTGCTAAAGATCCATGAGAAAACGACACAGTATTAGACTCTTGTCCAAGTGAATGATGGTAGAGTGCAAAAGAGAGTGGACAAATGAATATGCGTGCCACAACACTCATGTTACTCCGAAGGGTTGCTTTCTTAGCCCACTAATCCTAGACACATGCAAAGTGGGGATTGGGAAATAGAGGATTTAATGGCATGCAAAAGTCAAGGGAAAAGAAAAAGAAAGGGAAAATCAAATCCAATCCTAGGGAAAATGTTTGACAGTTCAGATGAAAGATTGATGGGTTTAGACCAGATGATTTGAGGGTCACTTTTTTTAAATTTGGTGAGGAGGGTTTGGGCCTTTGTTGGGTCTTCAATTCAATCTTCCAAGTTGGGAACTTTGGCATGGTGGGGAATGGGGGATAGTGTTCGATGGTACATATGCATGCAAGCATAGATAGCAATTTATGGAGTCATGACGAGTTTGTTCACTGATTTACTCTTATTCTTTTCTGTTTCACAGTCCCTTCCCTACACAATAATGCCTGCAGCAACTAGTGCTTTCTTTCTTGCTTTCTTGCATTACCTTCTTTTCTCTTCCTTCCAATCACTGTTTTCTGCAAAGAAAACGTAAAGGTGACGCCTCTGTACTTATCACTCTAAAATCTCATAGATAGCAGTACCCTTTTATTCATTTCATACCCAATTTTTTAAACTTTCCCTTGGAGCCTCAAGGAGGCTTCTTCAAGTAAAGTATTTGATTCCTTCTCCTTTTTTCATTCAAATCCTTGCCAAAGTTTCTTCCTTTTGAAGCTCCCCATCTAAGCTATGAAGGAGAGAAGCAAAGGGGTGCAATCTTACTCCAACAATGACATGGAATACTACTATTCTACCTCTGATCTTCCATGTAGGAAGCACCCTTCTTCTTCCTCAGTGGGTATTTGTGCTGATTGTCTCAAAGATCGTTTGGTGAAGCTTGTGTGTTCTGATTGTGGGGAACAGCGCCTTTCTTCTTGCTCTTGTTCTGAGATCTCTTCCAATCGCAATTCATGCACTGTGGAGGTGGGAAGTGTTGGGAGAGTCTCATTTCTGATTGAGAATGAGAAGAATGAAAACCCAGTTCAACATTCCAAGTCCAAGTTGCAGGAAAAAGCTGAGGAAATCATGCTGCTGAGGAGAAGCAGCAGCAATTGTGTTGAGGTTAAAAAAGGTGGGTTTTGGAAAATTGGGAAATTGTTCAGGAAGAAGAAGGAGAAGGAGAAGGATTGTGGGAGAAGTGTTGGTGGGTTTGATGAGAAAAATGAGATGTGGATGGTTGATCATGGTATTGTTTCTAGGTCCAGATCATTGTGCAGCTTTAGGGGTGGTGGGTTATTTGGATCTGAAGATGGTGGTGATTCTATTTTATCCGGAGCTAGAAGCTCAATTTCTGCAGCTAGAAGCTCAATTTCTGCAGCTAGAAGTTCTGGGGTAAATGGGGGTTTGGTATTAGATTCAGGGAGAAGAAGTGGGTATAGTGAAGCAGAACCAAGAAGGAGTGGTTTTGAGGGTGAGAAGAGAGATTTTCTCTTTGATTCTGAAAATGGGAATGATCTCAAGGGAATGAAGAAAGTTGGTGGTGTCATGGATGTTGATGGCAGTTTTTATGGGGTAAATAGGCGTGTGTTTTCACTGAGAGAGAGTGATTTCAAAGGCATGGATGAGTCAAGATTTATTGACTTGAAGCTTGATTTCTCTTCAGAATCAAAGTCAGAGTTTTCTGCTGCAAAAATGGGTAATTTTGCTGACACCCTCTCTGCTTTTGGCAGCACAAGAGGTGGGAATTTCATGGCACATGAAGGTGGAGCTTGTTCTTTTGGGGATGGAGTTTTACCTAGTGGAGGGTCATGTAGGATCACTGTAAATGACAGAGGGATTAAGAGGGGAAGGAAAAGCATGAACAAGGGTTGGAGATGGATTTTCAGACACCATCCAAGTTGGGGAAGTGGGAGGAAAAGAGATGAAGATCTTATGTTCAGAACTTGATATACTAGTATCAAATACAAGTGCAAACAAAGCATATTTCTGTGTAGCTTCAATTAGAGCAGTGTTAGTCTTTGCTTTGAAATTCTCCCCAGTTCTAGTTGTTCACTAGCTTTTACCTCTTTTCCTTTGTACTAATGTTTATTCACTAAATGCTTAATAGAAGGAAATTGATACAACTTGGGAAGTGTTTACCAAAAGTATCTAACTGTGAATTAAACTGCAAGAAAGCAGAAGGAAAGTGGCTCTGAACCACACAGTTCACATTGCTTTAATTTAAAAGAACATGTCAAAGGGGGAAATAGAAAATTTCAATGTAGAAAAGTAGAGACTCTTGTATGTTTCCAAGCAGCAAGCTCTTCAAAAAGTTGCCAAATTTGAATTTGACTTGTTAGTCGTTACTATTAACAAGAACTACACGGCTAAACGTTCATTATTGGCATTTTTGGTAGGAAGCACTGACCAATTAAATTGTGGGACTCAGTAAACTTGCCAAGTCCAAAACGGAGCTGGAGTTTACATACTTAGACTAGTATTATTTCTTGTACAATAAACCCATTGTGACACAAAACATCTAATGAGTTTCTTTCTTTAGATGCTGCTATGTGTGGGTAAATTGTCAAACATAAACTCAATAATGTTAAAGTATGGCTTGCTTGATTTCACTCGCTACAACTTAGTCAATTTTTTGAGAAATCCATTTAAGAATATAGTTGAGTGAGGGATACCCATGAGGACCCCAGGCACAGTTTAATTTTGAAAAATGATGTATCTACAAACATTCAACACTCCATAATTGAACTGTGTAGGATAGCAGAATTGAGTTTCACAATCAGAAAGTTGAGATTACTAATTAAATTTAGATTTTGTTACGTTACATCATTTGTAAAATGTTATTAAAAGAAATTTATGTATATATCATTAAATGTACTAGAGTTTAGGGTATTGCTGCAAGTTATTGTTCATTGCCAACTTGTACAAGCCTAATTAATTTTTTTTTTTTAATGTTAAATCTTGATTATACATTTGTGAAGCTATAAAAATGGTGTTAGAAATGTGTACAAAATATATTGTCTCAATCTCGAGCAATAGCTCGAGTGGTTATGTACCCCATCTTTTAAGGTTGAGAAAATTCTCAAGGCTTGGTTGTGATGTTATTATGGTGATACTATTGGCGACTTAAATATCTACTTTTTCTATTACAAAAAAAAATGTCTGTTGAGTTTCTTACAAATATAAATAAATAAATAAATATTATAATATAAATATTCTATGTTTAAAAAATAAAATACATTATTTCTATACTTGGGGTTATTGACTTTGATAATGTATTTTGAAAACTTAATTCTACAAATATTATACTTTCTAAATAATTTTCACATTTATCATAATTTTTTTTTAATATTATGTCATTTTGCAAAAAAGAAGAGGAGAGAGAAGCTAGGATTACCAATAATGCAATTGTGTATATTACAATATTATAAGACTGATGACATTTGGCAAGTGGCGTCACTTTTGTGGTGACACATTATCCAAATGACGCCATTCCTTATATGATATAATTTTTCAAATTGCATCATTCATGTCATATTCCTGCCAATGCTGCCATGGTGAAAGAGTGACACAATTGAACTTATTGCGTTACTTTTATAGATGCCATTTAAATATTGCATTACTATAAGAGTGATGCCGTTTGAAAAATGATGTCACTCTTATAGTACTGCAATATATACAATTACATTATTGGTATTTTTTTTGCAAATAAAAACTAGAATAAATATAAAAATTATTTGAAAAATATGTCTATGCAGAATTAAGTTTCTAAAATGCATTATTAAAGTCATTCATCCGTATACTTGATCCAAACAAAAACAAGTAGCCAAAACAAGACAAAACTAGCCTACTTGATCTAATATTAGACTAGAAAGTTCACTTGGATTTGGAAGACAGCGTAATGGATTCTAAAACTTGAACCCCACAAACCTAATCGTTTTTGTTTTCTTTTTTTTGCGGGTCAAAGCTCTTCAACCTTAACGTCTGAGCTGGCCACCACCCAGTTCTTTCATCTTTCCTTCCTTTTTTATTTTTTTTATACACACTCGAACAATATAAAATTGCAATTGGAGATTAAGTTATTTTTATTATTCATTATTAATAAATAAAATATTTATACAATCACTTAGATTTTTAGAAAATAAGTGATTTTTTATGATTATTTTTTTTTTTTTATCAAATTCTAATTTTATCACATCACGTGCAATTTGTGTATAATTCTCGCATATATTATGAAAGTTGTCAAAATATGATAGCACATCCCTCTCAAAGACAAAGTGAACTAAAAATGACAAATATAAAGTCCAAAATTTTGGATACAAACACCCTGTGGGCCATTTCTATCATCATGTGGGTGACCACACATTGGTGATGCCCATTCCCCACCTAAATTTAATCACTGTACTGGCTTGCGGAAAATTCAGCACAAACCAATTGACTCTGGTCAGTATGAGAATTTATACACCTTTTATTAATTTATTGTAGTTCATAGTTGACCATATCAAAGAGTCGCTCATATAAATAAGTGCATCAAGAACAAGCAGCTCATCAAATCCTTCATCCTCAGATACAGAGCTAGAAATAAGAGAAATTGGTTCACCCACAAACAAAAAGAAAGAAAGCAGAGAAATTGTGAGGAATTGAGAAGGAAGAAAACATGTATGTAACTAAGCCTGCTTCTCTTTTCAGAAACTCTCCTGAAGCTCTCTCATGCCCTCCACCTCAAGGCCCAAATTCTGGTATTCTGGTGATCCAAGATGAAGAAGTGGAGCAAATTTCTTGTCTTGGGTTGGATTACCATGATTTGAAGCTTTTGCCTTTCCCTCAGAATATGAAGCTTGAGTTGTATTATAGAGCTGGCATTTCAGTCAATAGAGCCACTCATTTTCACCATGTAGCCTTCATTCCAGTTCTTGGTCAGCCATTGTCTTCCAATAAGTACTATGTGATACCGCAAAATGAGAAGCATAGAGGGTAAGCTTTTTTATTTTATCATAAAATTGCATTTAACTTGGTACTCTAAATCATTATGTTATGGTGTGAGACGAATAATATTACTTGCGCATCATGTTTCCTTAGAAATTATTCACACATCAATATATACTTCTGAATCTAAACTCAAATATAGTCATGTATATTCCTCAGAGCAAATGTGATTAAAATGTCTCAAAAAATCAGTTTTTACTTTGACAATAGACTATAGAGAGAAATGTGACTCATACACCACAATTCCTCAGCACAATAGATATGAGCCATCTAAGTAGATCTAGCTTTTTATCTGTGTGGTCCATAAATATTGTGGTAATGAGAATGTTGAGGTGGACGTAACGCTTCTCAACTATAGATTAGTGTGCAACAGGACTAATGCAGCTAGGAGCATTTGACCAACATTTATTGCTAGCAGCCTAGTGGAAAACCAATTTTAACTAATTGAATGAGTGAAAAAGTACCCTTTTGATGGAAAAATATTCTTGTCATGATTGTGAATTATAGTAATGTAATTTGCATTTGGTTTTGCAGGGAAGCATACATCAGTCCAAAGGAGGAAGATTTGGAGATGGACTCCTGCTGTTTCTACAGTTCTGTTTCTGATTTACCGCAACATTTAGATATCAGCAACACCTACCAACAGTTTGAGATTTTTCCTAGGAGAAGCACCATTACTCTCCGGAGTGGTTTTTCAGCTAAATCTGTTGCTACAGATGGTGTTGCCCCAAAATTTTTGACTAGAAGGTGGAGAGTGAGTGCCACAACTTTAAGTGATTCTAGTTTAGGAGAAGCGGCAGGTGTAGACAATGCTCTCCGTGCCCTCCTTCCAGAATTCAATTTCTCCTTAGCCAAAGAAAGTTCAGAATCTGTTGTTGTGGGAAAATGGTATTGCCCTTTTATGTTTATCAAGGAAGGATCCAGAACATTGAGAGAAGAAATGAGCAGAGCAATGTTTTATGAGATGACACTTGAGCAAAAGTGGGAACAAATTTTTTCGTGTGAGAATGATGGAATGGAAGGAAATAGAGTGATGGTAAATGCTGGTGTGCAAAAAGAAGTGGTTGTAGTTGCTGATAGGGAAGCTGTGCATAGAAAAAGTGATATATCTGAAGGTCTATTGTGGTTTAGGAGTTACAACAATGTTGGAATAGAGACTAGTGTGGGATTGAGCACAGCTATAGTTGAGAGAATGAAGTGGGAGCAAGAAAGAGTTGGGTGGATTGAAGGGAAAGAAAAGGAAGTTAGAGTTGAGAGAGTAGAGGAATTCAAAGGCAATGCTGGGTGGAAGAAGTTTGGATGTTATGTTTTGGTTGAGAGTTTTGTACTAAAAAGATTGGATGGAAGCTTGGTTCTCACCTATTCTTTCAAGCACACTCATCAGATTAGAACAAAATGGGAATGAAGATATCTGCTTGTCATTCACTAAACCAAACTCACTTGGTTCTGTTCTTGGGTGAACATTGCCCAATTTATAGTAGATCATTGAGAAGAAACCAACAAGGGCCAATCTCTAATCTCCATATTCAATTGTGATTGTAATTTTGTTGGTTAAGCAAAGGGTTTGTTTATTCATTTAACTTTGTAATAAAATCTGAGTTTTCATAAAGAATGTTGGGATAAACTGTTGAGCAGTCTTTTTCTTCCAAGTCTTTATACTTCATGAGACCACAGAGAACATTATATACTGAAATAGAGACCATTGGAAGCCAACTAGACAACACCCAATTTCAAACCAAGTCCATGATTTGATCAATTATAACTCTAATATTTGGCCAAGTCAGAAAGGATTTTGCTCATTATAATTTTTAAGAAAAGCATAATTAACAATGTCCAATGAAGAAGAAAGGAAATCATTGTTTATATTCAGTTTTGTGCAATAGAAGGGATTGCTGATAGAACCATATAGCCATTAATTTGGCCTTAAGAGGGGATCTGAATGGTCTTAATTGTGCGTGCAGGTACTTAATATTATAAAATGTGAATATGACCTTTCAATCTTCCACTGACATTTTTCCTCTCTTGAAAATTCAACTCTTTGAAATCCGTCAACGTGGAAAAAAATCTTCAGAGACTCTTTCATTCTTTTCTTGCACAATATTTATACTTTGAATTGATCTCATCCCTATCCACTACAAAACAAACCAAATAATTTCATTTTGAAAGTTGAATCTTCACAACCTGTAACTTTCACATGGGTAATTGACTAGTCATAGGGTAACAGAACATTAAACATATGTTACTTCTCCAAATTGTTTACCTACCCTCTTTGACTCTTTACACAATCTCCCTCATATAAATAATACGTGAGACTAGATCCATGATGAATGATAATTGATGCAAATTACCAAAGAACAAGAGTGAAATTATTTAGGCAAGAAAACTCAGAGATAGAAATCATCAAGCATGTACGTGACAAGGCCTCTGTCCATGTACATAAACCAACCCTCTTCTCTGTCACAGCCTCCCCCAGAAGGTCCAAATTCTGGAATTCTTGTAGTTGAAGATGAAGAAGCCGAGCTTACTTGTTGTTTTGGGTTATGTAAGAACGATGAGGTCTTGGATATGCCTTTCCCACAGAACAAGGACTTAACTCTTCGTTATTCAACCATAAGTGGTGCTGGAACTGACAGCCATAGCCATGTTGATCATTTCTATGCTGCCTTTATACCAGTTCTTAATCAGCCATTGTCGTCAAATCGGTACTATGTGATTCAGACTCATGGGAGGCATAAAGGGTATGTATATGCTTAGATTTTGTTATCTTTGTAATTTCTGAAAGGTTTGTGCTATTGAAGTTGCGGGCTTATCGTTACTAAATTTTTTTACATAATCATGTAAAGATATATTGACCTATTCTAGGATGTGGAAGACTAGAGATGATAGACTCACAAGTTTTGTATATACAACTGTACACAAACAATAATGTGATACAATCTAAGTTCAGCAAAAAATTTAAGTAGAGCTAATTAAATTTAGACTATGATGTTTTAGTAAGAAGTTCACATGCATATCATTATATGTCAAAGACAACTCTGTTTTTCTTTTCTTTGAAAACTCTATATATATTATCCAAACTTGCTACCTACCATATGGGGCAGTTTCATACATGGTTTGTGCTTGGTAGGAGTCAAAATAAAAGGAATGAGAGGGAAGATGAAGTTAAAAAAAAAATTTGTAATGAACTACTTTATATAGCCATGGCATTGAATTGCAACTTAAAAAATGGCATTTGTGACCATCTTTGTGTATATTGGAATGATCTCAAACATATTTAAACTTACTTTGCAGGGAAGCTTATGCAAATTCAAGGGAAGAGGACATTGCAACCTGTTGCTTCTGCTGCAAGATTGTTAATGACAGACCACCACTAGCATTAGATCATAACAACATATACCAACAATTTGAGTTTATGAAGGCAACAAGGAAGCAAGCAATATTTGGTTCACCAAAGGGTTTTACAGCTAGAGCCGTGGCTCCGGATGGGATACCTCCACATTTCTTAGAAAGAGAAGGATGGGAGGCTTCTGCTACTAGCCGCAGAAGCTTTGAATTAGGCGAAGCGCAAGGACTAAATGCAGCACACCGTGCTCGCCTCCCTAATTTTGATTTTCCATTATCCTTTAAGAGTTCTAATCCTGTTGTTGTGGGAAAATGGTACTGTCCTTTCATGTTCATAAGTGAAGGAAGATTGAAAGATCAAGTTAGAAACTCGGTGTATTATGAAATGACACTTGAGCAGAATTGGGAACAAGTATTTGAGTGTGACAATAGCTATGGTGAAGGCAACTCTGTAGTTGTGGACGCTAATGTTGAAACACAATTGGTTAAAGTTTTTGGGAAGGAGGCTAAAAATGTGGATGTGACTGATGGGGTGATGTGGTTTAGAAGCCTTGGCAATGAGGGAAATGTAAGTAGTGTGGGGTTGAGCATGGCAATAGTTGAGAGAATGAGATGGGAGCAGGGAAGGGTTGGTTATGTTTGGGGGAATGAGAGGCAGGTGAGAGTGAAGAAAGTGGAAGAATTTGGAGGAATTGATGGCTGGAAGAAATATGGTTGTTATGTTTTGGTAGAGAGGTTTGTACTTAGAAGATTGGATGGAAGCTTGGTATTAACCTGTGATTTCAAGCACACTCATCAGATAAGGAGCAAATGGGAATGAGAAGCTTTTGTTTTTCTTTTCAAAGTGTAGGATTAAACTTAGACTATTTTTTCCTTTTCTTTTCATGCATTTCTCTGTTTCATTATGTATGGGGCTTTGATTATCGAATTCTTTCATTTATTTGATTGATTTGTACAATATGACAAAGATTATGTACTAAAAAGTTTAAGATGGATCATGAACCAACAATATTGTAAACATTAAT
The DNA here is from genome assembly GCA_003255065.1 of Cercis canadensis. NCBI lineage: Eukaryota > Viridiplantae > Streptophyta > Magnoliopsida > Fabales > Fabaceae > Cercis > Cercis canadensis. Next base: position 356,846 of record QAOA01001143.1, read on the forward strand.
TTTTAATATAACTTCAATTCTGTTAGTGTTGTTCTTTATGAGCTAGGTCACTGCATCGTCTATCAATTATTCAATTCTGTCTTATTTCTACTTCAATATAATCTCTCCTTCCACACATAAATAGATAAGAATTGATAGTTAAGATGATGACTGCAAATTAGTGGAGGCTAGTTTTTTTTTAGCCTTTATTTCCTTTGTACACAAAAAAAATAAAAATAAAAAGAGATCCGCATACAAATTCAATTGTCACATTTCTAAAAATGTGACTTGGATTGGAACAAAGATAAAGATTATATTTATCTACCTAAAAAAAAAAAAGATTATATGAGCTTATGCAATTGAAGTCCAAGGTTGTGTACGGTGGATGTTCTACGTTGTACACACATGGCATATTGCCCAGGAGCGGTGGATGTCTCTATCTCTGATTTTCTGCTGGGCAGAATTAAATAAATATTGAACAGTTTCCACTTTTGTCATCTAAATGCCAACTTCCCACCAATTAACCAATACAAGGACCAAGCTCTACACTGTATAATGAGAAAACCTATCCATTTTGATCAAATTAAACAGAATCTTGAGCTATTGATTAAAGAATCCCAAATTTGTTGCATTTTCTATGGAGATATATCACTAAGTAGATGGATAATACCCCAAAAAATCAGTGAGCGAAACCCTCTGGTTTCCCCGAGAGCCATGTTTGCTACCCTCTGGTTCATGCTATTCGGATGAGCTTGAGGAGTGCTTGTGTTATTATTGTGCAGCATACATACAGAGAGGGAAATAGAGTGGCACATTGGTTGGCTGCTTGGGCACATGGTTGTGATATGGGTTTGCAGGTGCTTGCTCGTCCCCCGAGTGGGTGTGGATCTATTCTTGCTCAGGATCTTGCTGGGATTTGTTCCCTAGGCTTGTTGCTTTGTAGTTTCTGGTCGTCTGGGCGTTTAGCCCTCAGTTGTACCAAAAAAAAAAAAAGGTGAGCGAAACAAAAAATCAGAGGGGATTTTGAAGGAAAATGTATGTAACAAGGCTTCTCTCTATGTATAAGAAAGACCCTTCAGCTCTGTCCCTGCCTCCTCCAGAGGGTCCAAATTCTGGGTATCTTGTAATTCAGGATGAGGAAGCTGACACCACTTATTGTTTCGGATTCTGCAAGGAGAGCAACATCAAGCAGCTACCTTTCCCTCAGAACAAGGAGTTAACAATTTCCTATAACACAATTCTTGTAGAGAGCAGCACAGCATATCAGGATAAGGTCCTCTTTGTTCCAGTTCTGAATCAGCCCTTGTCTTCTAATAGCTACTATGTGATACTCGGCCATGGGAATCATCAAGGTTATGCGTAATTTCGCTAAAGTTACCAACTTTAGTAGTAGGATTTACAGGAAAATAAAGGGTTAGTTTTAGAAATTATCAACTAGTTTTGAAAATATTTAAAGTTTATATGAAGTTTTTAGAAGATTAAGTTTTTAAAGTTCATACCTTTGGATGAAATTGTAAAGAATCATCATGGGTATGGATACTTTCTCTAAATTTATCAACTTTAGTGCTGGAAATTTTCTGAAAAATAAAGGGTTAGCTCCTTTATGGGATAAATTTTGTTGAAGAGTTAACTTTGTCTTTTGATACCTTGAATAATGAAATTGTAGGGAAGCATGCCCATATTCAAGGGAAGAGAACAAGGGTGTTTGTTGTTATTGCTGGAGTTACATAAGAGATATCCAAGGCCTTTGGATCCCTCTAACTTGTATCAGCAGTTGAGGTAATCCAAGGGCGTTATGGTTTCCATGCCAAGTCTATTGCTCCAGATGGGTTTCCTTCTCTGGTTTTGAGGAGGAAAGGTTGGACTGTTTATGGTGAGACACCACAACATTACAATTTTGGTGAAGCTTTAGGTCTCAACACTTCCCTACGTGCCCAGCTGCCAAACTTCAACTTCCCAGTAACGAAAAATTGTTCGGAATCTGTAGTTGTTGGAAATTAGTGCTGACCTATGATTTTTATCACACACATCAAATTAGGTGCAAATGGGAGTGAAAGGTTACTTCTTCCACTTAGTAGTGATAGTTTTTCCCAGTTTTTATTATTATGACACAAATTAGCATAAAATTTTTGGTCGTTATGTGTATAGAAATCATGTTAAATATATTTCATGGTTGCGTATGTGTATGTAATATTTATCATTCTTTAATAGTCTCTTTGTCTGGGATTGGCTTTTTATTCATGTCTGAACATAAAACATGTTGAACTTGAACATGGCATATGGTTTTGTTTTATTTCTCTCTGCTTTCTATGCCTTTGCTTCATTGAGGTTAGCAACATGATGATTCTACCATTTTGATCTTAGAAGACCTAGAATTGGAAGGATCACTCTGCATCTAGTGTACTATTGCTTGAATGTTTTCACTACTTAATACTCTTGCATCATACTTGACGTTTTCAGTATTTGTTTATATGCCCTTTTCATTAACTTAGTCAGAAAATATATTTTTTCTCAATTAACTTACATTGAACTCTTTTAATTTAGTTTTGTATGGTTTAGATTCTCTACACCTATGCACTTAAAGTGTGCAACCTTTATTTCTCAAAATCTTGCTTTATATGGACATTGGACAGCAACATAAGACCAGCTAAAACAGTTTATTGAGTCCAAATAATGTTTTAAACTTCTATAGTTTATCTGATAAATTTATATGTTTCCCTAACTAATCACAAACTCTGATATTGAAGGCCACTTGGTTGACTTTATCTTGAGTTATAAACATTTTTTACCCTTCGTTTTGGTGGGAGAGCACGTCACCTAGAATCGCATTTTCAAAGCTTCAGTGTTACCTTGTGGAATAAGAAACTTACACTTGTTCTAATTTCACGTTTTCCCATATAAAAAAAAAAAGAAATCTT
>QAOA01001150.1:0-21305 GCA_003255065.1 Cercis canadensis
TTAGTTTATATTATATTTAGATATTAAATAAAGTGTGACAATAACAAAATCAGATATGAAAATAAGGCCCTCTTACTTTAAGGTAATGTTGAAGATTCCAAAAATTATGTCATTAATATTTAACACGACGTACGACCAACCCAATGGATTTATAGGCTTTGTCTTTGGTTAGATTAGACAACAACAATTATTTGTATCACTATTTGCAACATATGATTTCTAACAAATCCATGTGCACATGTCCAATTCAGATAGAATTGTGTTTATCAGTGTACAGTTAATTTTCCATTAATCAATCTGTTAATTCAACGGCCATGTCAATGTCTTCTAAACCTTATTATTAATTTTCTCAAAATTTTGATATCTTAGAATACAAACGAAGCTCTTAATTATATATTCAGCATAGTGAGACAAGGCCTTAATTTAAATGAAAATAAACTTGAAAAATATGCTATTCCTGTATGATCCTGTCCTCATATAAACAATCCAGAGAAGATGATGAATCATAAAAGATTTTCTCTAGAACAATGATCCATCCATTATTGGCCTGACACATATATCCTTTATGCTTGAGAATGATTCTTTTTCTCAAATATGGAAAAGTTTTATTCCCACCCTCACTTTGCCAGATATATTAAAATATTCTTTATACCAAACACTAACTTAAAGAAAATGATCATTATGCATTGTGTAAGATAATGTGTAAATTCTAAATGGCATAGGAAAAATTTAATTGGTCAATCAAAATTTAGGTAGTCCTGTGTAATTTAAATCTCATTAAGTATATAAAACCTGAAGCACTTATTCCATTTACACCCAACTTCAATCATAAATCTCAACCGAATCATAAGCATCATTATCTCCCTTGAGAGTCTATTATTAGCATTCAACGTTTGAAATTCTACGATCATGTGAAACAAACTAAACTTATGTGATGTTTGGTATAAGGAATGAAAGTTTTATTTTTGAAATTTTTTTATTATGATTATCAGTGTAAAATTTTATTCTTAGGTATCCTTTATGCTTGAGAATGGTTTTTTTTTTCTCTTATAAATGTGGGAAAGTTTTATTTCCAACATCACTTTCTCAGAAATGTTAAAACTTTCTTTATACTAAACACTACCTTAGAGAAATGATCGTTACGCATTGTGTAAGATAATGGGTAAAATTCTAAATGGCATAGGAAAAATTTAACTGGTCAATCAAAATTTAGGTAGTCCTGTGAAATTTAAATCTCATTTACACCCAACTTCAATCATAAATCTCAAACGAATCATAAGCATCATTCTCCCCCTTGAGAATCTATTACTGGCCTATATTCATTCTAGTAATCTGAAAAGAGACATCTGACTTTTGCATCTGACTTTTGCATCTGTCATCTTTGTAATTTGTTTTCAGAAACATGCTTGCCATCCATTTTGGCCACTTGGTAATGTTACTATTGAAGATAAGGCTTTCACATGTGAAAAAGAAAAACCCATAACAAGTGGAGAATGTTACTTTCCATTGTAAGCAATGATGAGTACTAGAAATGAGTTCTAAGATGCAAAAGAGCAAGCATGTGATGTGGTATATGCTTTATCCTTATACTCAAAACATAGGTGCAACTGCAAAAGCTCCAGCAAATCTAGTATTCCCCTTGAACACTTTATGACCTCATTCCTCCATTTGTTGGTTGATCAATGCATGTGGAATCTTAACCTTAATGCATATCCTATGGAAACCAAAGAGAGGAATCATAAAATTTTGATCACACATTTTTTGTATAGATTTCCTTTGTCCTTGAGAATCTATTCCTTTTCAACGCCCAATTGTACCAAATTCCAAAATGCTGATTGAAAGCAAAACCATTATGGTGCCTTGAAAGTAAGAGGGTAGCTAGAAAAGAGGGAACAGAACAATTTTCCAAATTGCCATGAAAGTATATGCTGGGGAAAGGGGAATTTTTTTTCAATTAGAATCTACCAAAATGCCACCAAAGTTGAATATATATATAAAACAGTGACATAACCAAAATTTTATGTTCAAATTCAAAGTCATAGTTAAAAATATTAAAAAAATTACAATCTACAACCTGTCAACCACGTGTATAATGTTGTTTTTCCAACAAGTATTTGTATTTTTTTTTACTAAATTACAGCAACGGTACCTAACAACCACTATCTCGACCATAACCATAATTTGAAAGCATAAATAACAGTGGAAATAATGGCAGAAGAAGAAAAATAAGAGGAATAAAGAATAATTGGCTCTTATTAATTCATGTTTTGGCTTCTAGTAGACATTAATCACATAATTTAAATTGCGGTTCAACAAAATAGCTTGTGGCTGAATAATACCGAGATTGTTCTTACCGATTGTAAATTTTGTATTCAAATTCAAAGTCGTAACCAAAATTATTAAACAAAAAATGCATAACGTTGTTGCTCCAACCAGCAGTTGTATTTTTTTTTTTTCCAAAATTACAGGAACAGTACCTAACAACGACTATCGCGGCCATAACCATAATTTAAAAGTGTAAATCACATGAAGCTAAAAAGCAGCTTATGAAATTGCTTGATCATCTAAGTGCCAAGGTTACTTTTTTAAACCCGCTCAACAAGTTTACATGTATGGTTCTTATCACACTAGATTCGTGGAAAGCATATTGGGGAGAAGCAAGGAATCGAATAGTGTGCTTCTTCTACAAGTGAAAGCGATTTTATGCTTAAAACGCGTCCCTTTCGCACAAATCTTTGTAGCCATCATGACTTTGACAATAATGAAGAACAAAATTATCCTCACTTGGACCATTTTCCAATTAGAAAGTTCTTATGGAGTCTTGAAGTTCCTGTTGAAAATATGCAAAAAGAGAACACGGTATGTCTTTGAAACAAGGTGCAATACTAAGTTCTATCTCGTGTTGTGGCATGATGTCAATATAATTATCATACTTTAACTTTAATAAACATATATCTTAATACGTGTGTATCTCAGACACGACCAATTATAAGGATATAATTCATTCACAACGTTGTTGTCATTGAAGAGGGACCTCCCCACTTCTTATTTGATCTAGTTTCTTTTTAAAAAATTAAAATAAGAAGCCTCTTTTATATTAGTCTAATTAAGATATGTGTTAAGTTGTGCTTAGACAATCCTAATTATAAGAAAACACGTTTTAGTGACTCTAACTTTTCGTCTGGAACGGATAAAAATATAATGATGATTTTGAGAAGAATAATTAACTTGAATATGATTTTAGATATAATTTATGTTACTTACTTTATTATAAGATAATGTATGAAAATATGTTTCATGCTTTCACTCGTTTTCAATTTTTTTTTCTTCCTATTTTCTGTCAGTTCACATTTATTTCTCAAACAAGAGCTATCATTTACGGGAAGAAAGAAAAATCTTGGCAACTGGATTTGAGTAGTTTGTGGTTGAGATTTGAGATACTCAATCTTATCTTGAATGATGAATCCACATGAAATATAGTCAAGGTTCATTTCAAGCTAAGTTAGCGTTAAGGCAAACACTATCTACAGTTAGGATTGGATATTGATAATTAACAGTTGTGATTATATCTATGTAGTAGCTTAGGTTTCAACAAAATAAAAGTTACTTTTTCATGAAAATTGAACATGATAGTTCCTCTTATCAAAACTAATAATGTTATTTGCACAATATTTTTCTTCTTAGAATGCATTTGATATGAGTAATGAGGAGTAAATTTTATTGGTAAAATTTTTACACTTTTAAAAAAAAAAAAATCCTTTAACATAAAAATAATCTTTAAAATCAACCTAAGGTTTCTTTACACTTTTTACAATTCTTACAAGTTGATCCTATCATCCTAGAGATTTTTTTTACGTTGAAGGATTTTTTTTTTATATGTGCAAAAATTTACACCAATAAAATTTACTCTTTATTATCCTATTACCAAACGCATCCTTAATAATAAATTTCATTAGTTATTTTATTAAAAATTTAAATACAGAGATATGCATTAATACATAATTATAAAAAATTAAAAAAAAAATGATGTCTAAGTAACATTTTTCTATTGCCACAATAGAATAATATTTTTCAATTTCATTTCCTTAGGCCTAAACAGCAATTAGCACTAGCACAAAGCATTGTAAGTGGATTTCACCAATGTCGGCCGAAAAGGGTAGAAAGTATGATAAGGGATGCTGTCAAAATCAACTTCATGTACATTCAAATGAATTTGCCTGAGAAGTGACTTATAAGACACTAAAAATGGCCCCTCCTTTCTAAAGAGTAAAGTCTCCTAGTCCCAAAGTATTGGAGGTAGAAAAGCACTAGTCAATGTGGTTTACTTTCAGACTTTGCAATGATAGTTCCAAGGGTTGGTGTTGAAAAAGAGCAAGTATTATTTGCCTCAATGGGTCATAGACTTCATAGTGCAAATTCATTTTTGATTGCTCCATTAGAAGTTTCTTGTGGTAACCCTAAGAGGTCAACTTTCTGTAATCTCTTGAAACCTTGAAGCTCAAACTAGTTCAAAGTTTTCACTCGGATTAACTCAATGAATTGGTTAGACAATTATTGCTTCACCCTCCCACTTTCTGAACTCTTTGGAGTCCTTTCACACAAACTTTTTAATTCTATCAAATTTCAAATTGATTTGCTTTTAATCTACTTCACCATAAAGTTTAGATTCCATTCACCTCTATCACTTTCATAGAACTGGGGCAATTACCCTGCCTCTCTATCTCCAATTCTTCCTCAAACTACAGCAAAAAAAAAAAAAAAAAAAAACTAGAAGCTTTANAAAAAAAAAAAAAAAAGAATCTAGAAGCTTTAGACCTAAAATGGCCAAGAGGGGTATGAATCACCCACTTTATTTATTTTATTCCTTTCTTTCACGTTCAGATCAATAATTTGAGTAAGATTTGGCTAATTTCATGTTAGGTGAAAAGAAATTATATCTTTCGTCGTGAGCAATTTCAATTAAATTCTCAAATTAAGGATTAAAAACATCATAAACATATCAAACAACTTTTAGCTGAATGGTATCATTCTCAAAGTTTATGAATTTTGTGTTTAAATATAGAATTATAGTCAAAAATACCAAATAAAAAACATCACAGGCTTTACACGAAGTTGGTATTCTTTTACATAAGCAAATAAATTGTTAATAGTTCATATCAAGACTATTTAAAAAATTCAAGAATATCACAGATAGCAAACTTTGAAAATCACTTTATTATGTTATACATAGTTCCCTAAATTCGAAAATTACAAATTCATTTTAGTGATATATAGCATAAAATTAAAACCAATTTGTTATGAAAAGCCAACAACTAGAACTATGAAAATGGGTCACCTTACAAGCTAAACAGGCCAGCTGAAAAGCCTGTATTTAAATGGAATAGCAAAAGAAAAGCCCAGATCACTCTTGAAACAAACCCATTTTGACACAATCATAAAATTATAATCCTTAGGTCATGTTTGTCTGGCTGTTGTATTGTTGGGCAACCTCCTTTATTTTTAAGTTGCTCCATGGTAAATGAAATTTCTGATTCATATACAAAAAGTGCCAAATAGGTCATCTATCTGGCTTTGAGTTTGGAGAGCCCAAAACCATGGCTTTGAGGAAAGCTACTCTCTGGCAACTTTCCCTAAATCATGGTTTTGGGTCTCCAAATTCGAAACTAAACGTGCAACTTTTAAGGATAATTAGCAATACAGTCTAAAGGATTTCTGGATAGCCCTCTCCTGTCTCTATTTTTTCTGTCAAACAATATAATCATCTCAATTCCACAAATTGCTAGTTGCTACATACAATACAAATAGGGTAGATGAATCAATGCAAAAAAAAAAAGGGGTTTTGAATATTAAAAAAAAATGTAATAGACTACTCTTCCCTTTTCATCATGTTTTGTGCTCGCTCTCTCTCTCTCACACACTCAAGCCAATTAGAAAGTTCGCACCACTACAATATGTGATGCAGTTTATTGTATATCCTATGTACTGTGTTGATGCAGATGATTTCATCACCTTTCCATCATGCCTTGAAGATAAAATCCAGGAATTGCCAAAAAAAGCTGTCCAAAGCAGTGCTCTTACTCAGACTTACTATAACCTTGATCTGATGCAGATTTGAGCTGGACCTCAAAACTCAAATGGCTTCTGGAAACAATGATACAGGTTTTGTATTCCACCTAAGTTTGAATATGATAGATCCCCTGCTGAAATGATACAGTTGTCCAATTTCAGTAAAGCAGGTTGATGGATGAAGCAAATAATGCGTACAGTGATAGAGATCAATAACTGAATTTAGTATGAAAAATGGTAACACAGCAAATGTAGATGCATTTTGCACACTGGAAAATAATTGATCTTGCTTAATAAGGGGCAGAAAAATCAATGGGAGCAAGAAGGATTTACCTTCAGGACAGGCAATAATGCATCCACGAACTTCTCATTTACTGCAATGGGCTCTGCCACTTTTTATCAACAAAACTTGTAGTCTTCCTGGTTCACTTTTTAGGCAATGTCACAATAGCTAAGTACTTGAACATCAAGAATCCGTTTAAGTACAGTTAATGATATGATCTGGTACCATGTGGACTCCAAATTTTGTCAATGCCCAGATAAATTCACCTAAACAAATAAAAACCAGTAAAGGAATAATTTGAATACCAAAACATGTAGGGTATTGGCTTTTGATAACAGTTAAAAGAAAGACGGAACAACTTTTTTCACAAGAATCTAAACTAAGTGTTGCCCAAAGGTTTGCTTTAGTAGAACTACATTCTATTTAAATGATGGTGATGATCATTGGGTCAAATGACACCTAGGGCACCCGTAAGGTACTGTTAGTGAGCATTGCATAGTTTCTGAAGTACTTTTTGATGATTTTAATTGTTCTTAGTGTCTTGTTACATTTTTAAGTACTATTAGTTTATATAGGCTTTTATCTTAAAACCATTTTTCAGCAAAGTAGAATATGAGGTGCTATAGGAAGAGGTAAAAGAAAATTCAATGAGTAATTATATATACAGGTACGATAAATCAAATGCAACTACTTCTTTAACGAAAGAAATCACTGATAACACTCGAAATTTTAAAGAAATTCATCAAAAGTCACTGATGTACCTATCAATCCCCAAGAACAAGGGCATTAAGTGAATCATGGCTTCAAAAAGTAATTTATGAATGTATAGCTTATAAGTCAACAACTTTTTTCTTTTTTGATAAATTACAAGTGAGGAGGAGGATGAGTTATCCTCCATAATAAGAATTTCAAGTCAACAATTTTCTAAGTAATATAGTGAACATTTTAGTATGAGGCAACAATTTTATAGGCACTTTTTTCATTTAACAATTCTATCCAGAATAAGGAGACTATATCTTTCTGAATTTTTTCGTTGATATATTCCTCTGAATTAAAACGTACTAAAATTGGACAATCTAGAGGATTGTGTTGGAATGTAAGTAATATAGTGAACAATTTCCAAATTGACAGGTAGAACAGCTTGTTCCCAAAATAATCAGAGTAGTTATAGAACATCTGTTTACCTGCTAGAGTGCTCAAGCCTTTCCAAGATCAGATTGTCACGGAAAATGTGTACAAGAATTGTGGAGTAAGTCTTCCATCATAATCGATCGTGCTAGCATCCAATGAACTTGGTGCCTGATAATCAAACATTTGCAAATGGGTAAGCCAAAATCCTTAACTCAATGAAAGAACAAGAATTAATAGAAGTGAGAGTTTTTATTTCATGGGCTGAATTCTAGTCAGATGAGTTCTTTTCTTTCTTGCATTCGCACCAGTTTTAATATAAATATGTTAATAGATACAGTCATACAGCCATATAGGTTGTCACCGTATGCCAACTGCCGATGTGGGCTTAGAAAAAAATTGATACAGGTCACGTCAACGTACGCCTAGTGCCCCCATGTGGGCTAAGAAAAGTGACGGAAGTGACAGATACCAACACTTGTCCCTTACAGGGAGGTGCACACGCCAACTAGCGAGGGGCATTGGTCAGTAGATGAGACATTTCCTCTCAAAACAGTAGGACAAAAAGAAATGAAATTACTGCGACGAAAGAAAGTAGCACAGTTTCAACATACCTAAGTTATCTTTGGCAGTAATCATCATGTTTTCCAACTTCTGAGCAGCTTCTGTCATCCCTTGGGTATTGTAAATCTTGATCATAATAGCAAAGGTGATCCTATCGGGCTCACATTTTCTCTCTTTCATTGCCCAGTATAACTCGCCCATTTTTTTCAAGTCACCAGCCTGACCATAGGCGTTAATTATGCAATTAAAGAAGGGGGTATCCAATACTACATCAGAGTTTTCTATGTGCCTCATGATTGAGTCAACTTTTTCAATACACCCAGCTTTACTGTATGCATTGACAAGAGAGCAATAAGTTATAGAATTAGGCTTCACTCCTAGATGCTTCAGCTTCTTAAAGTATTTATCCATCTTCTCAATTTCTCCAGCTTTGCCAAACACCTCAATGACTGTATTATATGTTACAATTGTTGGAGAGAAAAACCTTTTTTCCATGTAATCCATAACAGATTTCATCTTCTCATACATGTCTGCTTTCCCGTAGGACCTTATCATGATATTGAATGTCTTGATGTCTGGCTTTATTCCCATTAGCTGAAATTCATCATACCACTTCTCCATATTCTCAATTTGTCCATTATTTCCATATGCTCCTAAAAAAGAATTCAATGTGAAAACATCTGGTACACTGCTGCCGCTTTCAATCATATTTGTCAGTGAATTCTCCATGTGTTCAAACATTCCAGCCTTACCATATCCATCAATAATGGTATTGCATATTACACTGTTACATTCAATCCCCAGATATGACATTTCTGCAAGAATGTCCTCAATCAAATCAAAACGATGAAATTTCGTGCAACAACTGATAAGAATGGAATATGTATATATATTGGGACTGCAGTCAATGACTGATTTCATATCTTCAATGGTAGAAAATGCCTTGTGAAAAAGACCACTTTGACCATAAGCACCTACAAGAGCAGTATAGACATCAACAGTAGGTTTAAGCCCTTCCAACAACAAGATCTCAAAGAGCAGGCTAGCCTCCTCAGGTTGTCTGCACTTCCCAAGCATCATCAACAATTTTGTGTATGTTTGGCATCTTGGTTCATACCACTGTTGCTGACGAAGAAGTGCGAAAATCTGCAAAAAAGGAATTTGTCTCTTACTTTAAGTCAAACCCCTTTTATTAATTTACTCTAATTATCTATTCACACATCTAATTTATTCCAACTTTCAAATACTCAAATTTCACAATGCCTTCTCCCTGAAGAATTATATGCTTCTTCTCTTTTTCTTTACAAAGTTAACGACCTTTCCATAACAATTCTAGCTTTTATGCAATAAAAAGATAACAATAAATCAGCATCAAAAAATGGGGATAAAAATTGTAATGCAAATGATAGAAACAACCTCACAAGAGATTACAGTCCAAGTGAAAGAATTCTGTCTCCTTCCCATAATTTGGAGCTGAAGATCTATCTCTGTCATTTTGATATATCTTATTCAAGAAATTGATGGTATGATTGTGTTGTTGCTAAAGTAGCTCTAAATATTTACTAGTAAACTTGAGTTTTGGGCCATGAAATTTACACTTGATAAGCAGGGTATAATGTTTATCTCATTGTCTATTAACAAGCCACGACTACAACCATCATTTTTACACTAAGGCTCTATTTGTTTTGATAAAAATAGTTTCCAAATAAATTCTTTGCTTCTAAACATTTTTGGTTCTTGGGCACAAATTTTCTTTAGAATCCATTTCTATCAAAACAAACAGAGCCCAGAGTAAAAGAAATGGAATTTGAATGGGAACCAACCTTTAGAGCTGCCTCCCATCGAAGCCCTTTAATAGCCTCATCCAAAGCTTCCAAAACGGCTTTGGGCCATAGCTGTTTGTGCTTCTTGGAGTTAACTTTGTTCTCAACGCCCCTAATAGCAGCTTCCGTTCGGAGAATCCGAGACAAGTCCTTCCTCGGGTTTTTCTGGAGTCCACCAGAGACGGCTTTGGAACAGCGCTTTGATGATTGAACATAAAAAGAAGTTAGCTTGGGTGAGGAGCTGGGTTCGTTGAGGACGTTCATCGAACAAGTGGTGGGCAGTGAGGATATGCAAGATGACCAGCCAATGGTTGTCTTCGGGTCGAGTAGGCAGAGCTCCATCTCGCAGAGATTGCAGAGCAAGCTTCAGTTCGAGGAAGACGGTAACAAGCGTAGCGTACGGTGCTACCGGTGAGGTGGAGGATAGAGGGTCAGAATCTTATTAGCTCCTTTTTCTGAGGGGTCCGTGTTCATGTCATGATAACTGTTTAACGGTAAACTGTAAATTGTGAACGAAAGAAGGGCTGAAACGTGGGCCATGATGAATTGAGCCCATTTAAGGAAGGGAGAAAATTAAAAGGATACTTTTTGGGCCTGCTGGGCCAATACTAATAGGTTTGATTAATCTTCGGCTTAAGAAAGGCTGAAACGTGGCATGGCAAATTGGGCCCATTTAAGGAAAGCGAAAAATTTAAAAGGTTGCTTCTTGGGCCTGCAGGATACTTTTTGGGCCTGCTAGTTCAATACTAATTGCTTTGATTAATCTTCGGCTTAAGAAGGGCTGAAACGTGGCATGCTGAATTGGACCCATTTAAGGAAAGGGAAAAATAAAAAATGTTGCTTCTTGGGCCTGGTGGTCCAATACTAATTGGTTTGATTAATCTTGGGCTTTTTTGGATGCAAAAATTGAATGAATTGCTTTTGTTTACACACTATCATGGTTGAATAAAAATAACAAATTAAGTAAAGACAGATACTGAATAATCGCACGCCTGGTGGGACTCGAACCCACAATCGTCTGATTAGAAGTCAGACGCCTTATCCATTAGGCCACAGGCGCCTTGCTGGCAACATTTTGAACCAAATTCATATTAAAATATATTTTAATATCTGATTTAAAAAAATTAGATTTAAATATAATACAGGTCATTGTAGTTTTGAAATAGGTCCCTATAATTTTTTTCCTTTTTTAGGGTCCTTATAGTTTGAAATTTTTTTTAATTGGGTCCTTATCGTCATCCCGTTATAAATCCGTCAGTTTAGTACTAGCATAACAAACTGTTTGTCTATGTAACAACAAAAGAAACTGACATGACACCAAAATAGCATAAAAAAATGTCACTTCATCAATTTTTTTATACACTTTTTTGAGTTAAAATTTGATGAGATTACAATTTTTGTGTCACTTTAGCGCCACATCAACTTTTTTTATTGCCACATAAACAAATCATTTACTATGTTAGTACTAAACTTATGGAATTATAATTAAAGGGTGATAGTAGAGACCCAATTAAAAAAAAATTATAAAAACCCCAAAAGAGGAAGAAAAAAAAAAACTATAGAGATCTAATTTAAAATTTTTCTAAATTATAGGGACCTGCAATACATTTAAACTAAAAAATTATCCAAACCAAGGAAACCAATCACCGTTTTTGTTTTTGTGTCCAATATTTTTATATAAGACAATATAACTACCATCAAACTCAATTGACAAGAGAATATCTCAAATCCCCATATATTTATTATCAAATAACTTATAATTAAATAATACATATATCATCTTTAAAACTCGTAAATTATGTGTTTAAATTTAAAATTATAACTAAAAATACCAAAAAAAATCTCATACATTTGATATATTATATCCTTATCAAAGATATAAGAGAATAAAAAAAAATCTAATATATGAAACACCTCATCTACTACATCAGGGAACCTATATAACTACTGCCATAACATTGTTATTAGCTAATTTCCACCTCATTAACAAGAATTTTTCCATATGCAACAAGAGTCTCATTCAAAGTCTTACGCGCACTCAACCTTCTATATTGCACACGTGCACCATTTGTGTTTACATTTGTGTTTAGTAATAATTAAGTCAATAGGACATATTTTTCTAAGATGACTTTATCGTTGTTGCGTTCCCTAGGACTATGTCAGCGTTTTTTTTTGTTTTTTTGTTTTATGAGTAGGACTATAGTAGTTTCTTGGTTTTGTTTGGGCTCTCTGCACCGTTGTTTTTTTTAAAAAAAAAAAAAACTAAATTTTTAGATTTATTATGCAAGATTTCCATCAAATTTCAAATTCCAAATCATAGGTAAAATGAAGAAAAAAATAATCTGATTAAATATATCAATATACCATACTACATATAATTTATGAAGAGTGGCTATTAAGCTACTTTTCACTAAAAGTAAGAGATAGTGTTGTATCTATTTTATGGGAAGGACCCATATATTTTTTAATGTCATTGCATAAATATAAAAAATTTGAGTCATTAAGTGTCAATTAAATACCTAAATAATTGTCAAAATTTAAACTTAATAGAGTCAAATATATATATATATATATATTAATTTATTTTTGGGCACATTTTTTGTATGTTCTATTTATACATATTACAAAAAGTTAATTATTTTGATACACACTAAATAATTTAATTTTTTTAAAATTTTTTATAATAATATTAAAATTAAGATATAAGTCCTACCAAATCGAAGAGTTATAATACTACTTCTTACTAAAAAAAAATGAAAAGTAACTTAGCAACTAGCTTTTGGATTCTCTCTTCTTTGTGACAAACTATCTTTGACTTTACAGACGAACTTTTTGATAGAAACATAGACACCGGTCTTCTTAGTTATTTGAAGTTGAGAATTCATTCATGGCACGTTAGAGTCAAAAAGCATCAACAGCATGATGCTGACTATTATTATGTTTGCCAAGTCCAAAGAAAGAGGAATAATTCCACTCAACTAGGGTGAACCATATACCAATTTGCTGAATATGTTATGACTATTCCGTTGATGACCACATCAAATTCTAGAGGACTTGGGTTAGAAACATTCACTACCTTGAATTTTTCTTTGAAAAAAGCACCCACTTCGATTAAGGACAAAGATGATGATATTCTTATGTTATATTGATTCTCTTTCTACGGTTGCATTATTTTTTGAATTTTTAAAAAGTTTGCTTGCCCAGAACATGTGAATTTGCAATTGTCGTTTTTATATAACTTGATAGAAACTTCTAGGCTTTTAGCCACTCAAGATGTTTCTCTTTGTCTCTTATGTGCGTAATTGCCAATTGGGCTGCTCTATCAGTTGTATTACCTCTTCACAATTGAAAATAGCTTTGTCATGCCACTTGTATTTATAATAAAGAAATTAAAGGTTAAGTTGAAAGTAATGGTATCATTTTATTTAATGAAACATACTATGGGAACATTTTTTAATTACGTAAAAGCTAATAAAATATGTTTTATTTGCTTCATAATCACATTATATAACAAAATATCCATTTTAATAACTTCAAACTAACAATTAGATACTTTGATTTTAATATTACATTTTATAAATTTATTTACATATTTATCACACATTCAAAATTATTTATCAAATTATTATACTTTTTTTTTTTAAAAAATAACATTGTGAGGCCCACTAAACATGTCGCATGGGTTGAACTCACCATGTGAGATACAATGTGTTCTTGGCTTCAATGGGGACACACTAAAAGGGAAATGGTGTGTTCCCNCTAAAAAGGGAAATGGTGTGTTCCCCAATGCACTGAACACCCAAGATCTTGCGTAGTGTGTTCCCACTAGATGCATCACGTGGGATCAGCGGGTTTAGTGAGACACATACAGTCAAATTTCATTTTTTTTTAAAATAATTTAATAAATAATTTTAAAATTATGATAAATAAATAAATAAATTTATAAAATATAATATTGGATCAAATAACCTTAAAAGTTAGCACGTCTTTAATTTAGCTTCTTTTAAGAATTGATATTGGTAATCTTAAAATCAACTCTAAACAGAAGCTCAAGTTGTTTTTTTTACATAAACGGGGCTAAATCCCCAAAAAACAAAGAGAATTAATTTCATGCTTCCTCAAATAATTATTAAATTAGATTATCAAGTATGATTAAGTTGTTAGGAGTTAAGTAATTTACAAAAAGTCATAAATTTAAACCTCAGTATTATCATTAAGAAAAAAGATAATTATCAAAATCACTCAAACGTAATGCTTGGCAATTTTTATTCATTCTCTTCAATCCAGGCAATATATTCGGACGGTTCGAATATGAATTATTATGATATCAGAAGGAGGGGATTTTTTATTTTTTTTTTTAAAAAAAAGCATGATTTTTGACTTTCAATACAGATCAATCAAGAAAATTCTATACACAAGTTAAGGGTAGAATTGGTAACTGAGCCAACTTAAGAAAAAAAAAAAAACATGATTTTTTACTTTCAATACAGATGAATCAAGAAATTCTATACACATGTTAAGGGTAGAATTGGTAACTGAGCGAACTAATATGGCCGTTGCTGTCACTGCCAGTAAGTCGCGGCGAAGATCCTAAGCATGTTCAAACAAACGCAGCGCGGGCCCGCAGAAGGTGGAAAATAAATTAAACAATAATAGTTTATTTCAATCTTGCAAGGAGGTCCCCATATTTTGTATGTTTTTCTAATCTTCCCTCTTTTAGTATTCATGACATTTGCTTATATATCTCAATTATCACATGACAAATAATAGACTTACATTACACCTTTTTTAAGAGATACAGGTAGTGTAAAAAATTTGAGCTATACAAAAAAATTTAGATATAATATAGGTCTAATAAAATTTAAATATTATCACTGTATAAAAAAAATGTAAATGTATCATTACTCTTCTCACATTTATGAATAACGTAAAATATCCCCCCCCCCCAAAAAAAAAAACTTCATTTTATAATAAATCACATGCTTCATTTTATTAGTTTGAATATAAAAAAAGTATTGAAAAGATACTATAAAAATAAAAACGATACAACCAAATATGCTTATCTATGTCTACAAGAGAAAACAATATGCAAAACATTATAATATTTTCTCTTTAAAAATTCGTAATCAAATAAAAACAATTCAAACTTGGACATAAAAATAATAGTTCCGACTTAATTGTTTTGAAATAGTAATATAATATTTTTTTTTTGTTTGAGTTATACACTTAGGATTTCTTAATCTTTATATATAGATAATAGTAATCGCATATGCAATGAAAGAGATTCAAACCAAAAAAAAATTATAATTGACTTGATCAAATCATATTTATGTATATTGTCAAGTCTGATAAATTCACAATATTATCTACACCAAGCCACTAAGAATAAGGATTTCATGTTTCATTTCTATGATCATCTGGAAATTGATTTAATCAACTGCCATAAAAAAGTAACTGATTGAATTGGAAAAACTTAATGACAAGATGAATATCAATATTAATTTACAATCTCAACATAAGAGCGCAAAATGATTATTAGACAAATTAGGGAACAAAATGATAATCTATTAAAAATGCAAGGGTACAAATGCAAACGCGTTTCCACCAACGAAACCATGACCAACATTGAAAATGTGAAAGGAAAGGCCCAAGAAAAAGGGGGCAAAACCGAAAACCAGCTATAAATAGATCACCAGCCGCACAACAGCTCCAAGTATCTCTCTCTTCTCTTTCAATTTTATGGGCTTTTATTCCTATATGTGGGACGTTTTCTAGCACCACTTTTCACTTTTCTCCTTCATTTTCTCGCCCTTTCTCTCCTTCTCTCTCCTCCAAGAAAATCTAGGAGAAAGAGAAGCAGAGCTTGGGTTTCTGGGTTCAGATTCAGATTCAGATTCAGAGAAACCATGGGGAAGTTCGTGGAGATTCTGGACCAAGGTGCGAGAATTGCGGGGAGGTTTTATTCCAATTGCCCCCACACAGGCCGCAAGTACTACCACCCTCCACCGGTCACCGACAACGCCGACAACCATCAGCACCACCCACACGACGGATCCACCTGCGGCGGAAGAGGCGAGTCTTCCCAGTTCCTCCGTTTCGGGCCCAAAGCGGCTGGCGGTGCTATTGAGACTATTGATATCATTCTTTATTCTGTTTGATTGACAAGGAGAGAAAATGAAAGGAAAAGGTTATAGGAAAAGTTTTGTTTTCCTTTGAGGGTTTAATTGTATAAGCGATTCTTCTCTCAGCAAATATGATTTATCTCATACTCAAAAGATAACTAATTTTATTGATTTATTATATCATTTTGCACTTAGGTTTTTTCGGTTGAATTTGAGATTATAATTTTTTTTTATATATATATTTTTTCAAACTTGTGCATTCCCTAGACACTAAATCACTACTTTCTGGCCTTTGATTACAAATTCACAAGTTTTGAGAGAGAGTGTTAAGAGAGTAAAGTGAAATAAAAAAAATAAGAAAAATAAATTAAAGAAAGAAAATATATACCTTAAGCAAATATGTTTTTGTCCGTAATTTTTATGAAGTATCATCATTACGAAATCTGAGAGACAGCTTGTGAACTAGGTTTTCTACAATGACAGAGCATCAACTGGCGTGCCAGCTGGCATATATTTTTGTCTAAAATAGTGATAAAGAATTGGCTGCTTATAAGTTGTCTTAATTATAAAAAAGGGAACAAAACTTAAAGAAATTTGCAAAGTTACCCAACTCGAGCTACTCTATTTGAACAACAGAGTGACAGAGGGGTTTGATTCTTCGAAGAATGAGATTGGCGTAGAGAATGGATATGGGGTATTGCATTAGCCATTGTGAAAAATTTTCAGTTTCTTTATTATCGCAGCCATCTTCAATGGTCTCTTCATCTAGTCGCTATTTGTTGATACCCAACACCTTAAACCCCAACAAGTTTGGTGAGAAGAAATTTTTTGCTTCTTTTAGCTTTCAGTCAAGGTTGTCCCCGTTCATGAGTTATGGCGAGTCTGGTAGGATTCGATGTTCTCGAAGAAAGCTGGAGGTATCTGCCACAAGCACTGGTAGCAATGGCGGCCCAAAGAGTGAAGATGTGAGCAAAACAACAAAAGTGGGGAAAAGAACGGACTTGAAGAAGATTTTGATATTGGGTGCTGGTCCTATTGTGATTGGCCAAGAACGAATTTATTAGGGCTCACTTTCAGCGACGTCGTTTAGTATGCAAGGGGCAGCTGGGAACTTGTTTTAGTAAAATGCACGTTTTGGGCAGCTGGGCACCTGTTTCAGTAAAACACACGTTTTATGCAGCTGGGCAGAGCTGGGCATTTATTGGGTAGCTCGAGCTGGGTAACTTTGCAAATTTTTCTAAGTTTTGTTCCCCTTTTATAATTAAGACAACTTCTAAGCAGTCGATTCTTTACCATTATTTTAGACAAAAAAACTGCAAAAAGCTGATAAAAGTCAATCAAGTCACTCTCAAGGGGTGTAGCATAGCACCCACTTTCTAAAATATATTGAAAAATTTAAGTGAGTTTAATAATGCATTTTTTTTGGTTATGTAAGTTGTTAATGTGCCATATAGGAGTAGATTAGCTTGGTAGGGATTTTGTCAATGATTTGTAGATGATATGATATTTTTTTCTGGTCAATAGAATTAAATGGTTTAATCTCATAAAGTTTATTCTTGTCATATATATATTTTTTAGCGTATTATATTTTATATAACCTCTAAAAAAAATTGGTNTGAAATAAAAAAAATAAGAAAAATAAATTAAAGAAAGAAAATATATACCTTGAGCAAATATGTTTTTGTCCGTAATTTTTATGAAGTATCATCATTACGAAATCTGAGAGACAGCTTGTGAACTAGGTTTTATACAATGACAGAGCATTAACTGGCATGCCAGCTGGTATATATTTTCTTGGGGGATGCTATGCTACACCCCCCTATAGTGTAGTGACTTGACGGACTTTTATCATTTTTTTTGTCTAAAATAGTGATAAAGAATCTGCTGCTTCTAAGTTGTCTTAATTATAAAAAAGGGAACAAAACTTAAGGAATTTTGCAAAGTTACCCAGCTCGAGGTACTCTATTTGAACAGAAGAGTGACAAAGGGGTTTGATTCTTTGAAGAATCAGATTGGCGTAGAGAATGGATATGGGGTATTGCATTAGCCATTGTGAAAAATTTTCAGTTTCTTTATTATCGCAGCCATCTTCAATGGTCTCTTCATCTAGTCGCTATTTGTTGATACCCAACACCTTAAACCCCAACAAGTTTGGTGAGAAGAAATTTTTTGCTTCTTTTAGCTTTCAGTCAAGGTTGTCCCCGTTCACGAGTTATGGCGAGTCTGGTAGGATTCGATGTTCTCGAAGAAAGCTGGAGGTATCTGACACAAGCACTGGTAGCAATGGCGGCCCGAAGAGTGAAGATGTGAGCAAAACAACAAAAGTGGGGAAAAGAACGGACTTGAAGAAGATTTTGATATTGGGTGCTGGTCCTATTGTGATTGGCCAAGAACGAATTTATTAGGGCTCACTTTCAGCGACGTCGTTTAGTATGCAAGGGGCAGCTGGGAACCTGTTTTAGTAAAATGCACGTTTTGGGCAGCTGGGCACCTGTTTCAGTAAAACACACGTTTTGTGCAGCTGGGCATTTATTGGGCAGCTCGAGCTGGGTAACTTTGCAAATTTTTCTAAGTTTTGTTCCCCTTTTATAATTAAGACAACTTGTAAGCAGTCGATTCTTTACCATTATTTTAGACAAAAAACTGCAAAAAGCTGATAAAAGTCAGTCAAGTCACTCTCAAGGGTGTAGCATAGCACCCACTTTCTAAAATATATTGAAAAATTTAAGTGAGTTTAATAATGCATTTTTTTGGTTATGTAATAGGAGTAGATTAGCTTGGTAGGGATTTTGTCAATGATTTGTAGATGATATGATTTTTTTTTTCTGGTCAATAGAATTAAATGGTTTAATCTCATAAAGTTTATTCTTGTCATATATATATATATATATATATATATATATTTTAGCGTATTATATTTTTATATAACCTCTAAAAAAAAATTGGTAAGAATCTTGATGTTTGGGGGTGGTGGTTTTATTTTTTAAAATTTGAAGAATTAATTTGTGAAAACTTATATTTTTCGTGAACCAAAATAATAGCTTACTCAATAACATTACTCTTCTATTTACAGGCTTTTTCCTATGTCATTGAGAAAAATGTGGTTCATAACACTATCCAAACTCAGTTCTTTGGTAGTCAACCGTTGCTTAGATGACATAATCAAAACGCTTTAGAAGGCAAATCAGATTTTATGCGTGCTTGTTGAAACTTGAAAATCGGTTTGGTAAGCTAAGGCACTGTTTAGGATTATTAAAATTATAAAATTAAATTAATTTATTTAGAATTATACTAATTCAAAATTTTAATTTATTACTATATAAATTATTTTTGTTTACAATATGGGATGTTTAGTGCGTATTTTTAGTAATTTTAAATATTATTACTTTTATTAGATTTGTAAATTATTTCTTTTTCAATGAATTCATTTTTTTTATTTAAAAATATTCCAAATATCTTTTAAGATTATATTAGATATATTAAACAACTTGTAACTAAATAATACTAAGATCATCTTCAAAATTTATAGATTATGTGTGAATCTAAAATTATAACTAAAAGTATATATAAAAAAAAGATTATATTAGATATCCGATATAACATTTTTTTTATTTTTTAAAAAATCTTCTTAGTGAATCATGATCCGGTAAAATTGGTAAAATAATTTTGCAAAATCAAATTAAACCATTGAGATTTATAAAACTGATCAACTCAACTTATTCATTTGATATTCAGTTTGATTAAAATAAAAATTAATAAATTGAAGTCACCTCAATTTTTTAGTTTTTATTTTTATTTTTTTATATCAGTTTAATTGTGTGTGTGTGTGTGTGTTTTTCTTTTTTTTATGCTGAAAAAGTTTAGTTGTGTTAAGTTGAGTCATTTCTATAAACACCTTATTGAATGGACTTTCCATGCTTGACCTTTTGCTTAGCTGAAAAGTCCATGCATTAATTATGGTTCGCCTAAAAAAATAGAAAAAAAAAAAGGGAGACT
Organism: Cercis canadensis; assembly: GCA_003255065.1. NCBI lineage: Eukaryota > Viridiplantae > Streptophyta > Magnoliopsida > Fabales > Fabaceae > Cercis > Cercis canadensis. Next base: position 19,983 of record QAOA01001150.1, read on the forward strand.
ATGGCCTATTATTCTCTCCAAGCTATTTTTAAAAGAAACTAATTCCTTCTTTTTCTCCCTCTCTGTTTTAATATATTAGAAGATTATTATGGATATACAAGAGAAATGCTTCTCTCTGTTTCTCTAGTCTTAAGGTAAAAATTTAATTTTTGATACTAATATTTACTTTCAAAGTGTAAAACTTCTTGTATCCATTTTTTATATTTTTAATTTGCAATAATAACATTTTTTTAAAATTTATTTTCTACTAAAAATAACATTCACTTGAAATGCCTTTCCCAAGCTTAACAAAAACTGTATAGTTGGTAAAATTTTAGAGTAGTTAGTGGATTCTGTATGTGTGCAACATTTCATTGTTCATTTCATATAGAGTGTAAAATTTTAGTGCTTGCAAAGGCACCTCAAATTGTGCCAATGGGAATTAGTTCAGTTGGTAAGGATCAAATTATTTCGCTTATAAGTCTAGGTTCGAATTTCATTACGAGCAATCATTTTTTGGTATGCAATCTGTAAGTATCACTATAAGTCATCGCTGAAACATGTGACATACCCTGAACTTAAAATATAGTAACTTCTTTTCACCCTAAATTTTTATTATACCAAAAAAAGAAAAAAAGCACTATGTGACATATCCTGATTATAATGTAGATGCATTGAATATTCGTAGCGTTTAGGAGTGGTAGTTTGGTGAAACTAACCTTAGTGTGGAAGCGAAAAAGATGATTTTCTTTGCTACTAAAGTGTTTTCTTCTTAGTTTACAGAGGCAAAAGAGAAAAGACAGAAAAAGAGACTAACGGAACATGAAAGGATTCAAGGTATTTAGCTTTATCATAGGGAAACAAAAGTGAGGGACTTTGGGTTCAGCAACAGTTTCTGTCCACGTCAAATTATGGGATAAAGAGAGATTATTGGCCCTTTAAATCATAAGAAACCATGGAAAATCTTGTGTAGGGAGAGAACCTTAATTATATTGAATGAGAAATTTTTGTTTTTTAAATTTAAGTTACATAATGAAAATAGTTTTTTTTAAGATAAGATATTTATATTATAGTGTATATTTATATTTATTTATAAAAAACTTTTTGATGAAACATTCAAATATTTAATTTGCTAATAATATCACTATAATAACATTATAATTATCACGAAGTAGGCATGTTGAGATTTGATTCTCAGTCCTAAAAATCTCTCACAAGTATATGATCACTTGAGTTATTTCAGAATAATAATAGTTTATTTTCCTTTAAAATATTGAGGTTCTAAATTCAAACCATATTCTCCCATATTCACAAGTAAAAAATTTAATCTCATATGACAAAAAA
>QAOA01001150.1:22053-49154 GCA_003255065.1 Cercis canadensis
TTTTTTTTTTTTTTTTTTTTTTGGCCATAATGATAATATGTACACTAATTATTCTCTTCCATATTTCACAAATTTGACTCCACCTCATTCCTTTGTTCTGTGAAACATTTTCCACCATGTTACACATATAAGCAAATATAAGGATTCATGTAAGAGATGGCCAAAGGAAAAAAGAATAGACGGGGCAAAACCAAAATTAAAAAAAATAATAATAATAATAAGTAAAATGCGCAAAAATATGGAGGGGGAAATTAATCTATTAGATTGGTTAGGAGGCATTATCCAGAGAATGACACTATGCTTGAGGAAACAACACAATGCCAGTGAACTCTTAGTAACCAAAAGACAGACAAGCAACCCAAAACAACTGGAAAACTCAGTTTTACAAGGTCAAAGACAATCCTAACCCACAATTCTACCCCCTGAAATTGCCATAAGCCCTGACTTGCATTACCAATTTGTACCACAAACTTACTGATTCTCTGAAGCAGGCTTCCGTGCCAAAAAGAAATACATTGGTGTGAAAATCTCTTTCCTGGAAAAAATATATTACATAATCAAGTTTCTGACAAAGTCCTTTGCATAGGAAAAAAAATTCAAAAGCTTCTGTCCACTAACACATTTAACTCTTCTTTTTTTAAGGCACCTGTTGCCCAGAAATTGCCTATATAATTCTGAAGGTTGATAGAGAAATGTACATGTGACTAAGAGCAGTTCAATTTCAATTCCAATTTTTTCTCCTGTCCCACTTCTAACTCCAGTTTTATAAAACACAATATCTATTACGTTAGAAATGCAGCTCAGAAATGTCATCAATAGATAAAAGGAAAACTTACTTTCCACCTGCAACTAGTCCCTCTGCAGCCTTTTCTAGAAACTCTTGAACCCTGAGACTTCCCTTTGGAGCTAGTCCAACATACTCCAGAACCTTGACCTAAAAATAATTTAAATTCAGAACCAATCAACCAATATCAATATATTGAGAATTAATAGGGTATAAGAATACTACAATTCTCAAAATTGTGCAGCCATGTTACAGATAAACGCCAAACAAAGAGTCATCCAAAAAAAGATACCTAAAATCCAATAAATAATAGATATTCAGTAGCATTACCATGTTTCTAGTGAAAAGACGACCAGCAGCTGTTAGACGGAAACTGCTCAGTGAGAAGTGACTCGTATCCAGAGGCAAGTACCAAGGAAGAACAGAGTCCACTGCAATATCCTTTTCCCATATAACCTTTGTGCATAAAAGGAACAAATCTCCCCTTAGCCATTAGATTGTTCATCTCTTATAAATTCAAAGAACAAGACTAGGAAAAGGTAATAAGATGTTCACCTCAAAACCTGCTAGCTTCAGAGCTTCAAGACACTTTGTGGTCAATCTAATGTCAGGAAGCCCATCACCAAGCTCAATTTCCGCCTGTACCAATCAAATATCATCTATTGGGTTACAGCCCAAGATGAGGCTTCAATGTAAATCTAAATTCTTTCTACGACACTACATAATACCTTAATTTTTTGGTGTTCTTGGTTACTGGGATCAAAGGCATCAGTCATGCACCATTCATATGCAGCAAAATATTGACCAGGCTTCAACACTCTATAAATCTCTTTATAGCAGCCATACTATCCATATCAGAGAAAGGCGTTAAATCAATAGAAACCAAAAACAGAGTTTTGTAGATTCACAGTTCACGTGCACTTCATTCTGTTAAGCATGGCCACTGTGAAAGTTGGTCACTTAACTGGATGGGCGCATGTGCAAAACCATAAAAGAAAATGGGACCAGAAGTCATGAGTTTAAATATAGTAGGATAAACTGACATACAGCATCAGGTGCATGGCAGGTAGCTTCAATTGCATATATTGCATCATAAGTATTGTCTGGGAATGGCATTTTCATAAAATCAGCCTGCATTATCAAATGTTTATGATAATCATGTCAGCTATAACCTAAAGTTATATAATTTAACAGTTTATTATTATAATATAGAAAAAGAATATCCAATGCAACATGATTGATTGGACTACTGGAGTACAATAAACTAAAAGGAAAAGACCCATCATGTGTCTAAAAAAATTGGAGACAACTCCTTCCCCTAAAGGGAAAAGGAAAATATTGATCTTCAGATAATCAACCTTGACAAAGTTGCATGTCTTGTCCACACCAGTAATGCGATTTAGTTCCTGCCAACCATCAGAAGCTTGTAAGTGGTCAAAGCATATTAGAAGATCCATCATTAAGTACTATCACCTTTCGATCATAAAATGTGGAAATTCACATAATATCTAAATCAACAAGGAATTTAACATTGTCAAACTAACATTAAAGTTTAGCATGAGAAGTTCCAGCGTCAAATTAATTTTAGAGTTTACGTCACAGATATATTCTTAATGCTTAAACCAATAGAGCAACATTAAGTCAGGAAAAGGAAACAACATTAAGAACCACTGTTTGAGGATCTATAACAACTAGATTATTCATACAACCAAAACAGTCAAAGTTGGTGTGTCAAAGATTACATCTTCATATCATGAAGGGGGAGTTAAGCACATACCTTTCCTCTTGTTATCTGGTATTCATTGTTGTTCAGCCCTGTAACTGATGTCGAGCTGCACAAATACCATAAAGTTTATGAACCCAGACATTCTCTTTCCCTTAAGGGAAATGTTCCTAAAGACAATATTCTATGCAATATTAATTTACAAGTGCGGTAGTAGTGGCACAATGACAACAATAACACTACAATGATACCCACAAAGTGAAAAACCCAGATCCATGAAGCAGATAAGGGTAAAATTCCTGTAGATTGACTACTAATCCTTTATGGATAATGTAAACTATCTGTATGATACAAGAAATTCTGCAGAAGGAAGATAAATTTGAATCTTCTTATTTTGATAAGAAATTATTCTTCATATTTTATTCTTCTTTCCCTATAATTTTGTAGCTAAGTCACAAACAGTGTTGTTGGGGGGGGAGGGGAGAGGCAAGAAGGGGGAGGAGGCCTTAATATAGGAAGTTCCACTCACCTGAATCGAGAAATTTCTCTTAGTGGCCCCCCAATTCCACATCCAACATCCAAAACCTAAAACCCCAATTAGAAAGAGAGAGAGAAAACTAAGTTGTCAATTGTTAATAATTAACAAATATCAGATATCTGTTTGCTCCATTGAACATAAAAACCTTCTGTCCAGGCTTCAGCCCTAGTTGTAGAGCAAGGAAATGTTCATGTCGTTTGATGCTCTCTCGAAGAGATTCCCCTTTCCATCTAAAGGAGAAAAGGCAGCATTGCATGAGTAATTAAACAAATATCAAACTTCACATTGTAAATGCAGTATGAAGCAAATGAACACCTGGTTGCAAAATGGAAAGATTCCCCCCAGCCAAACTCATAAAAGCTGGTGACAAGATCATAGTATTTATTAACCTGAAAAACATATGGAATATACTTTTATCATTTCCACTGATAACCAAGGTGATTATAATTACGATAAATCAAGGGTATTTTCCAACTTCACAAATCACAAGTTAAAAGAGCATCACAAGAATGATAAACGAGGATGGCTGAAAACAGAAAGATTGTAGTTACCCACCTTCAAAAGAGAACAATTCTATATATGCTAATCATTCCAAAATGTGATAGGCTTAATAACCAATATAACTATCGAGATATCCAAAATAATGATTTCGACATTGTTTCAATGCCATATCAATTGGATATCTTCATGAAAATTGCAGGAATAATTTAAGTTAAAAATCTTAGAAGTTTTTCTTCTCAGTATCTTCTAAGATTAGATACTATTTCATTAGAAAATTAGCTTCATCTCAATGAAAACAAGTGATTGTAGAGTGCAAACCATTAGGTGTTCTCCTGTTACAGGTGTCTCTAAAGCCTAATGGTATAGCTATTGGACTATGTGGCAACACATTTAAGGACAACTCTGATACATTGGCAAATACTAACACTAGCTGGGGAAAGAAAAATAAAAACTCAATTAATGATTCCAAATCTGTTAAATAATATACAATGCTTAAAAACAGAGGAAAATTGTGGGTGATAGTGGTCAAACAATTCTAGAATCAGATATAAACGGGCAAGGCATAGAGCTGACAGGCAGTTCAGTAGATCTCACCATGTCACTGTAGTTAGCTTTTCTGTCTTCCTCTTCACCTCCATGAAAAACATGATACTTCTCATACCTGAACCATAAGATTAAACACTTTTACATACAAAGAAACAGCCAAAATAATTTGACAACAATGTCTCATACATGTTTGGATAGCAACAATTTTACTTTTCCCATGAATATAGATTTTGAATTACATACATTACTTAAAAAGATATAACTACTCGTCCATATGTAACTAAACCAGTTTTCAAAATACAAATTCCATTTCTCATAGTGTTACTCTCCAGATAAACCTCAGGCAATGGAATCTCATTGCGACCTGTAATATTCTAAGTTATTTGAAACCATACAGAAATCAATTCAAATATATTTTTACACAAAAAATAAAAAGAAAAAGAAGAAGATGATGATGATGATAAAACTCCCGGTTAATTCTCTTCCCCAGTTTCTCCAGTAGCTGATCTGGTCTGAGTAAAACCCAAAATATGGAAAAACAGAATCAAGATTGCTTGACTAGTAAGTGTAGCATGGTTATGTTTCACAAACCAGACAATTGGTCGGTAAAGTTAGGTAGGAGTAACATGTCACAATCAGAATCAGACAAGTTCAATTAATTCATTTTACGGGGAGGTCCCAGTCATCTCACTTATCAGTGGTTATCTAAGGTCCAAACTCCAAACCCAACATTGAGCTGGATGTTACTGAAAATTTACATCCCTTTTAAAATCTCTATCAGATCCAGCACCAGGGATTTTTCTCAAAAATGACAGTCAAACACTGAAAACTTGTACTGAAAATAACAGATTCAATTCATAGCTCAAATCCAAGACAAAGCGACAAGCATTGAAAGCAGAATGGGAGGAAGTTAAATGGAAAAGAAAGCAGAGAATAATACTTTTCAACAGCAGACAGAACTTGGGCTTTGTCAATCTTTCCACCAACACCGGATGCGAGATCCATTGCCCCAGCTTTCGACATCCTCCGCAGAATTCAAAACGAACTTGCGACTTTCTAAACACAAACCACAGAAGAAGACAAAACGCATCAGAATCAACGAAAATTTCATACCCATTTTCCAATGTACGCAGTTGAAGCAAATTGGGAAAATGGGTTTGCATTTGAAACAAATTTGGAAAATGGGTTTTTCAAGGGAATGCAGGATGAATCTTACGTCGAAAGAAGGATCTGAGAGAAACCTAGAAAGGGGAGGCTTTTAGAATGGATTGGGAGCTGAAGAGGAGAGAGAAGAAGAGACATCCTTTACGAAATGGATATATATATAGAAGGTGGAGGCGACCGATAAATAAAAGAAAGGAAAAGCAGCAAAGTGAGAAGCGAGTGCGGGAATGTGAGTGTGGAAAGTGTACGTATTCGTGGTCATGTGCATGTTTGTCTGTTTCGTACTTGCGTTATCGGGAACTTCGACCGAACAATTTTCTTTGCTTTGATTAGAACGTCATTTCTAGTGTAAGCAAGTGCTTGAATTGTCTGGCATAAGCATAAGCTCATTTAATAAGCTACCACCAGCCAAACACACTTTCGTTGTTTTCAAAGTTTATAAATTTTATATTTAAACTCAAAATCATAGCTAAAACTATAAATAAACAAAAAATTAAACCACCACCAAATATGAAAAACGATGTTTATCCACTTAAATCTAAATATGTGAAAAAATTGAGTCTTGCAAAACAATGTTAAAGTAAATTCAATTAAATTTATAAGTTATCATGTGTAAATAGGCGAGTTTACCATCAATATTAAAGAAAATGTGCATGGATGGATAATTTATGTGGTATGCTCTATGGCCATATATTTAGTATTTTACTTTTTAAACTTAGATTACATAATTAATGAATAATGCTAGGAAGTCAAATTTTTTGTTGACAAACTTATAGGTGTATTTATAAAGCACCTTTGGATAAAACATACTTTAATCTAACAACAAATTTATCAATTTTTTTTTGGCTATTTAGCATTTTCTTTAATTAAATTTTAATCAAATTTATCCAAAAAATAAGAGGCCTAGAATATGCCACATTAACATTGACACTTGTGCGCATCTGTAGAATTCGTTGTGTAAATAACAATGTAAAACTTTTCTTAGAAGTGTAGTTTATATCAATGAGAAACTTGAAAGTCTCATTCAATAGCTTGGATTTCAGTTCAAGAAATTAATTGACAAGGCCTTCTATATAAGTCATGATTTTAGTTCTTGCACAATCCAACTAATTTCTAAATTAAGAAAATTTTTCATAAGATGATGGTCAGATTTGTATCTTACACAAAAGATATATTTTTTTATACTTCGCTAATTTTATGAAATGGTATTATAGTTGATTGAAAGATATTTTATATTGTATACTAAAAAAATTTATTTTGAAGAAGTAAGAAAAAAAATAAAATAGAACATTTACCTGATAAAGTACTTGAATATTGCAATTTTGAAATATAATTCCACCAATACTGCAATTTTCAAACAATTTTTTTCAATAAGGTAATTTTTATTTTCTTAACATTTTTTCGGCCATGACAACCTACTTTTATAGCAGACATTATTCAATATTAATATTTGAAATGTTAACACATAAAGAGTGATGTCATTCTCAATGTCGACACTTCTCATGTGTCAAGTCAACACTATATTACCCACTCTGAAATTATTAAAAATAGAAAAACTAGTAAAGAAAATAGTTTTAAAAGTGTCATAATTGTAAAATTAAGATTCAAAACTATGATATTAAAGTCATTGATCCATGTATACCAAACAATGTGGCTTGAAATTGTCACTTTGCTCCATTTTAGTTTATTTTGTTGATAAACATTGCTATATATAGTCTAAGCTTATATAACTAAAGTAGAGAAGGCATTAGCTGGACTTCAAACATGGTATCACCAATTACAGAATTAGAGAATGATGTGTTTCGATTACCAAACAAAAAAAAGAGAATGACGTGTTTTTCCATGTTTACCCTGTCCCATGCGTTCAAGCATAAAATATATGGACGGCAAAGCCATCGTTTAGAACTTTGGACAGCAGAGACGACGAAACTTTCTTCTCCTTTGAGCTTGGAGCGATGGGTTGTGAGTTGCAGAACCCCAATTTTGCCCTTTTGCATGCTGTGATGAGGGAGATGAGAGAGAAAAGGTCCACTTTTTTATTTTTTAAATTATAGCTTGCTCTTGTAATTAAGGTTTTTTTAGGTAATTAGTAAATCATGTACATCTTTCTTGTTTAAATTGTCTAATTAATAATAAAAATAAAGTTTTTGGTGCCACACCATTTTATTCGGTCGAGTTATTAAAGAATTATTAATTAAAAGATTAAAATTGTTTATTTTATAAATATAAAAGAACTAAATTATTTATTTTATAAAAATAAAAAAATAAAATTNTTATAAAAATAAAATAATAAAATTACCATTAAACTTTTTTTTATAGATGTTTTGTGTTAATAATTGAACCTTATCCATTGATTTTGTAATGAAAAATAATAATAAATCAAACTACAAAGAGGCTAAGTGATGATGAACCAAATCATACCAATTATTTTTTATGTTTATTATTTTGTAAAATTAAGGGTCTGTTTGGAACTTTTTTTTTTAGGGGAGAAAAAAGGAATAAATTTCTCCTCTCTTTTATTTGAGAGTTCTAATTTAAAAAGAGAAAGGAAACAAAATGATTAATCTAAACCCCGAGAGTTCTTTTATATCTAATTTCCGTGTTCTTCCAAATTGNGGTTTGGGAAGAAAATATGTGTTAAGACTATTTTGCCCCTTTACTTTTTTAAAAGGGAAAAGTCTAAAAAAGTCTTTTGAATTATACACTTTGTGCGTTTTAACTCTCATCTTTCAAAAACGTAGAGAAGACCTATTTCAACTACGAAAATGTGCACTTTACCCCCACGATCTTGACGTCCGTTCATTAATGGATGGAAAAAGAGATTTAAATATTATAATTTGACCCTAAAACTCTTTGAATATTACTTTTTAACTCCAATTTTTATAAATTTATTTTCATTTATATCCTTATAAAATTACATTATGGTCTAGATTAATCACATCATGTGCACATTAATGGACGGACGATAGGGTCAGGGGTAAAGTGCACATTTTCGTAATTGAAGGAAGTCTTTCCTACGTTTTTAAAGGAAGAGGGTTAAAACGCACAAAGTGTATAGTTCAGGGGCTTTTTTATATTTTTCCCTTTTTAAAAATTCCTCTCTTCTCTTCGCATCTCAGCTGCGCCTCCGCCTCCCTTCGCTCCAGAAACAACCCAACCTCGACGCCGTCGATCGCCGTCACCGTTCACCGTCACTGATTGCCGTCACCGTCGCCGTCACCCATTGCCTTCGCAGTCCACTTTCAGGTAATATTTCGTCTACCCTCAAACCCTTCTCCCCATATACATTTTCTGAAACCATCTTCCATTTAGAAGATGAAATCGGGATGTCTCTGTTTAGGTTTAATATCCTACACCCAGATGGCGTTTTTAATTGTTCATTGTTTCTGTTTAGGTGCCGGAAACGTGTACCTGGTAATTTCACAGTAATCCCAGGTTTATCTAATCTCATTGTGATGATTACAAAAATGACTTCCTAATCTGACTTCTTTTTCTACCATTTCGGTTTTTGAGGTTATGGGGGACAAAAGGAGGGAAAGAAAAGTAGGGAATGAGAATAGAAGGTTAGCTAGAATCAAATTTTCTCTCCTGTTGGATCTCTCTAACTGGAGAATTAGATACGAGAGCCTTTTATTGAGATAATATATATTTTGCTAATGACAACTTGGTAGGTTAGAAGAACAAGAAATTTGAGTCCTAACTTTCTCTTTAGTTTATCTCGAATTTTCGAGACATAGATTTTAGTAAGCTCAAGTAAAAAGAATATCCCCATTTTAATTCCTTTCATATAAGCTTTTTTTTTTCCAAACATGGTGTATATAGCTTACTATTAAGAGTAGAAACTATGATGCAAATTATGCATTTATCTATTTAATTATTGTAGCCCTCAGTCACCTATTCCCTGTATATATATATATATATAGGGGCTCTGCATCAAGCTATGATATCCCAATAGTTTGTGTCAAGGATAGGAAAGGCTAGGAAACATTGACACTTGACACCCAATCTGATGCACATGCCATGCACTTTTTGCACGTTTTCTAACTCTCTGCAACTTTATGGATTATGGTTCAGAAAAAGAATAACTGTGAGATTTGCTTCCTCTTTAATCTCAAATCAGTAGTTGGTAGTTGAGCACCATTGAAAAAATATCCATTTTTACTTTAGTACACAAAGTGGCATTTCTTCTTTACACTGTTGTGGATAACTGAAAGTGACTTCATTTTGTTTCTTTATGCACAATGGGTGGCTGCTGCTGCTATTCTTGTTTAGCCGCCATAGGGTCAGAGCCTAAGTTGATAATAGTCAATTTAAGCCTTCCTTTACTTTACAATAGATCATCACACACAGATTAATGAATCAAATGCCTTGCACCAATTGGTTTGCGTAACAATGTATTATAGATAATATGATGCCTTTCTGTCTTCTCGTCTCTTTTGCATGCTTTTCCAATGCCACCACCAAATTTTCCAGTTACATTTTCTCCCAATGTTCATTTTCTTTGTTGATCAACTTTTTCCCTTTTCCCCACCTTCTAACTCTAGTTTGAGTTCTTGGTTTGATCACTTTTTCCCTTTTCCTTTTTCTTCCAATGCCTTTATGAAGACTTTTTTAAATACCTTAAGATGGTTCATATGATTTCTTTTTGATGGATTTAGAATTTGTCCTGCTTTGATTACTTTCTTGTGTCATGGTTTTATGTTGTGTTTTCTGGCTATAAGCTACAAAAGAAACTATCAACGGTGTTTTCCGATTTGAAATTTGTTATTATTGTTGTTCAGAACTAATAATTTGTTATTATTGTTGTTCAAAACTGATTCAAATAACTGTTTATTATTGGAATCAGTAGTTATAAACTTACAAGTAATGAGTAAATTTAGTTTGTTTACATCTTCAATTTTTAGCTGAATAACTTTTAGCATCACATATCCACAGGATTTGGATCCAGTGACTTCAACTATTGAATACTGTTGCACAACAGCTGGTATGTATGCAAATCATTTGTATTTCCTCTGTTGGTCAGCCATTTTTGTATGATTCTGTTTGGCATCTATGATATTTTTGCTTTATCTACTGATCTGTTTCCAGTTTCCTTTTAAAATTTGGAAACTAGTGCACTTGTGAGAATATAGCAGAGTTGCCCTATGTCAATTTCCAATGAACTAACTCTAGTTTGAGTTCTTGGTTTGATCACTTTTTCCCTTTTCCCTTTTCCCTTTTCCCTTTTCCCTTTTCTTCCAATGCCTTTATGAAGACTTTTTTAAATACCTTAAGATGGTTCATATGATTTCTTTTAGATGGATTTAGAATTTGTCCTGCTTTGATTACTTTCTTGTGTCATGGTTTTATATTGTGTTTTCTGGCTATAAGCTACAAAAGAAACTATCAATAGTGTTTTCCGATTTGAAATTTGTTATTATTGTTGTTCAGAACTAATTCAAATAACTGTTTATTGTTGGAATCAGTAGTTATAAACTTACAAGTAATGAGTAAATTTAGTTTGTTTACATCTTCAATTTTTAGCTGAATAACTTTTAGCATCACATATCCACAGGATTTGGATCCAGTGACTTCAACTATTGAATACTGTTGCACAACAGCTGGTATGTATGCAAATCATTTGTATTTCCTCTGTTGGTCAGCCATTTTTGTATGATTCTGTTTGGCATCTATGATATTTTTGCTTTATCTACTGATCTGTTTCCAGTTTCCTTTTAAATTTGGAAACTAGCCCACTTGTGAGAATATAGCTGAGTTGCCCTATGTCAATTTCCAGTGAATGCTATTTGTTCTGACATTTAAATTGCTTCTGGTTCGTAATGGGTAGATTTTTTTAAAAAGAATTACTTTGGCTTATCAGGCCCCAAGCATTTTTATGCCTATGTTGAATTGTTTTTCGAAAGCATTTTTTTGTTGTTAGAATTATAGAATTATAGAATTTAGTCCCTTCATCAACATATCAACACCTGAGATATGGTTTTCGTTAATATAAGCATTTTCTTGAGCATATATAGTTTTAATATTCCTTGAGATGATACATTTTGATTGATTCACTAATGAGAGTGTGAAAATATAAATCAGAACTAGCAAATTCAACTGAAAATCATACCTCCAGGGTGAAACTTCATATATGGATATAAATTGTAAACGCGACCTTTCAAAACAGTCCACATTTGGCCCTCTGTTTGGTGTTGTTTGACTTCATTCATAGAAATAAGTCTCCTGTTTGACTGTCCCCTTAAACCTGGAATCAGATAGACAAGACTAGGACATTACATTATCTCTTAAAAGATGTAATGACAAGAAAAGAGTTAATTTGTCAGTTTACACAAGTGTTGGCCAAAACCAGACTAGTGAGAACAACACCTCCAAAGGTCAAATTAGGAGTCAATGTGTGCAAAATTTGTAAAAGGTCAATTACAAATCGTTTTTGTCCAACACATTGGCATTGCCTATCAACTTATACTGATGTCTAAGGAGTTAAAGGGATAGGACTGTAAGTGCAACAAGCAGAAATTAAATGCAAAATTTATGTTGGGTTATTTTCAACTATAATAAGCAATCATGTGCTTTTCTTACCAATTTCATTCTTACAAAGCTATTAGTCATTCGAACAAATGGAAAAAATTTCAGAAAGAGAACCTGCAAGGTCAGGATGTGATCGGGTAAGCTTAAGCCAGTCCATTTGACTATAGCCCTTTTCAAATGGAACTTTGGCCCGAGCTGTTGGCTTTTTCATGGAATTCTTCTGTTCAGGTAACTTCTGGACTGATTTTTCAGTATCATCTGATACTCCCTTTGTGATCAATTCACGTGGTGGATTTGAAGATGTTGTGTCAATTACACTGAAAGACAAAGAACCAATTGTAGCCTGCTTCTTAGAGTTCGAATCACTTGGCAATTCATCCTTCCATAGAAAACCAGTATTCTGACTACTCCTACTTGTATCTGAGGATTCTTCTTTTATGGTAATACCACCAACATCTGAAACAAGCTTGTTTGTTTGAAGATCATCATGATCAACAGGTAAACTAACCTACACAGTCATGATATCAAATTTAGCAGAAATGCACGGTCATAAACTCAAGCAAGTTTACACTGCAAAGTGCATATCAGGGTAATACATTTCAAAACAAAAAATCTACAGAAAAAAATATAACTTTACTATCCAGAAAATGATATAGATCTTACCTGACAAAATGTGAAATCATCATCATTGTCCATTTTATACCACAGTGCAATCCTAGATATGACTAATCTCGTTTCACCAGCTGCAATTAGAATAGTAAAGTTATAATGTTAGCATTTACTACAAAGAAACTTGTAAAAAAATAATTAACATGACATATTCAATAAGCTATACTGGAAATTCTGCTGATGCTGAAACACATAATGTGCAGATTGAATAGAACTAGAAATTTGTGATAGACACGCTTGTCTGAAAAACATCCAAAGTTCCACAGCTGGAGATGTAACCCCACTAACTTTTCTATATCAATTAACATTACTTTAACACACAAATAAACAATTTTCCTTTTTCAATTTATATGCAAGAAACCTAACAGAGAAAGAACTGCACATTTTTTATTAAATTCATGTTCAAGCCTTCCCAAAATGTAATAATAAACGGAATTTAGCTGAAAAACTGTAGCCTATTGTATATACACTTGGAAACCGAGGCAATAAAATTTTCCTTGAGTTGAAACATATATATCCAAATTTTCCCGTCAACCAAACAAATTTATTAAATTCTAGAACTCCCACATTTATATACATTCCTTTGAACTCGAAAAATATCCTTACCCACCAACTAAAACAGATAAATGTAACAGATTCAAAAAAGCTACCTTCCTATTCAACAGATATCAGCTTCGATCAAACCTTAATAGATTCTGAAAACTCTAAATTTCCGTTGAATTGAAAAAGTATAGGAGAAAGAGGGAGGAACTTCCTATTGCGTGCAAATTTCAACAGCGTCGTCGATTGGGATTATGGCGAGAAAAATTGAAGGAGAAATGGGAATGAGAGGAAGTTTTTCCCTTTCAGCTGGTCAAAAGAGAAGAGCTACTGGCGCGTCAACATAACGTCTTATTCCCACGCGTAGGTGACATCGTAGTCCCGCGCTCTCCACTCCTGACTCCTGAGAGAAGAGTTTGTGAACTTAACGTCTTGTATTTTGTGGGAAACAAGCCTTGAAATTGAAATGGTAGCAATATCAATTGGGCCGAGCGGAAATGGAGCTGGGCCCATAAACTGGCTAAAAACTTCAAGCCTACTCTAGCCTTATATTGCTCCCTTTATAAATGGGCCAGCCTATTTTTAAAAAAAGTGTGACTCTTTTCTATCCAAAAAAAAAAAAAAAAGTGTTACTTTTCTTAGGGTCCATTTGGGACTTTTTTTTAAGGGAAGAGGAGAGGAATAAATCTCCTTTTTCCTTTGTTTGGGAGTTTTAATTTAAAAAGGGAAAGAAAACAAGAGGATTAATCTAAACCCCCGAAGTCCTTTTTGGTGTACGCTATCACATGAAAGAGTACTCAAGAAATCCGCCTCAAACAGCACGAGAATTATTCAATCTTCGACATTCATCCTGGCGCATTGCTATTGAAAGGGCTTTTGGAGTTTTGAAGAAAAGATTTCCTATCATTGGTAGTGGAACTAAACCAACTTATGGAGTCAAGACCCAAAACAAAATTATTTTAGCGTGTTGCATTTTGCATAATTATTTGATGGGGGTAGATCCAAATCAAGAGCTGATTGATGAAGTAGATGAAGAAATTGCTAACCAAAATGAGTCTCAAAAACATATTCATGACCATAGAGATGAGGTTGAACATGCTGCTCTTGGAGAGCAATTGAGAGATTCTATAGCTGCTGCTATGTGGAGAGATTACACAGCCTGTATCTCCTAGTTTATAGTTTAGCTATTTGAAAATTATTAGATGAGTTTGGTCCATCTGTATCTCATAGTTTATAGTTTATAGATTGTATTGTGAAAGATTTATTACTATTTAATGCAGTTTTTGAACAATATTTGCTTTCTTGAGTTTGAGTTTTCTTTCATTTAATGAATCACGCTTCCTATTTAATGAACAATATTGTCTCATTTCTGTTGATTGCAGCTTATAACTTTTATGTTCTGTTCATGNATGCTGCTCTTGGAGAGCAATTGAAAGATTCTATAGCTGCTGCTATGTGGAGAGATTACACAACCTGTATCTCCTAGTTTATAGTTTAGCTATTTGAAAATTATTAGATGTGTTTGGTCCATCTGTATCTCATAGTTTATAGTTTATAGATTGTATTGTGAAAGATTTATTACTATTTAATGCAGTTTTTGAACAATATTTGCTTTCTTGAGTTTGAGTTTTCTTTCATTTAATGAATCACGCTTCCTATTTAATGAACAATATTGTCTCATTTCTGTTGATTGCAGCTTATAACTTTTATGTTCTGTTCATGGATGCAATCATATTTTTGTTTTGGCTGTTTTTAGGAAGTATGCCTAAGAAACAAGTTGCAAAAGGAAACAATAGTAAGGAAGCATGGACAAATGACATGGATGAAGCTCTTGTTAAGGCATATTTGCATCAACATAATTTGGGAAATAGATCTGGCAATAACTTCACAACTACTGCATATGAAAAGATAGTAAAAGAGTTAGAAGAAAAATTTCAAAGAGAGTTTGTAAAGGAAAAGGTGAAGGATCGTTGAAAGAACTTAAAGAAGACATTTTTAAGGTGTTATGACATATTCAAGAATGGTTCAAGTGGATTTGGCTGGGATTCAACTACAAAACGATGGTTGGCTACCCCTGAAGTTTGGAAAAAATTACTTGCGGTTTGTTTTTAAGCATTTTTTATGTTCATTTGTCTTGAAAGTATTATTTTCTCCTAACCTAATGTTACATATTTTGTAGGAAAAGCTTGAAGCTGCTGAGTGGATGAACAAGTCTATTGCTCATTATGACAAGATGGTGATTCTTTATGGAAAAGATAAAGCTACTGGAGACAATTCTGAAACAGCAAGGGAACTTAAGCGTAAGAAATCCTTTATTGAGGAAACTCAATCTGTAGATACACTTGATAGTGATCAAGTGGCCTCTCTTATTGAGGTGAATTTGGATAGCTTTCATGATTTAGATGATGAAAATGCTGACATCTCCTGAAGCTCGCTCTCAAGGCACTTCACAAGGTGCAAGTAGTTTAAAACCTAAAAAAAAAAAAACTAAGGATGATAAAGAATTTGATGGAATTAGAGAGGCCCTTCATGAGGTTGCTCAAGCTCTTAAAGAGGGAAATGAAGTTTATCAGAGAGTCAAGCAGCCAATCCCAAGTATTGCTGAAGATCAAGTTTGGAAACTTTTGGAGGATTTGGAAATTGAGGAACACCAAATGGACACAACATACTTGTATCTTATTGATCACCCTGAGAAAGTAAGGGCAGTATTAGGATGTCCACAGGATAGGCGCAAAAAAATATTACTTCAAATGGTATTTGGTCCCCCTGTTACAGCAAGGTAATAATTCAGCCATGACCAAATTGTTCTTCAATTGCTTCTCTTAAGTATGCTAGCATGTGGAATTTATTAAGTATGTTAGCATGGGTCTACGTACTTGAAGCTGTACAAAGAATTCAGACAATGAAACTTAAATTAATATATTATATGGTTTTCTATAAAGTAAATTTGCAAATGTGGATGTGAATATAACTTTTAAAGCAGTCCCTTTGACCCAGCATTTTCTTGTAATCTTTTTGCAATTCGACTATTGCTCTTACACAACAACTGCTATTTGCTTTGGATCCGGACCAATTCAGCCTTAGTTTCAACCCATGACATGTATTTACAGTCCCTTTTAGACGTAGGAGATGCCCTTAATCAATATGTGGAGGAAGAGTTGTTAGTTTTTAGTGATCCTCCTCCGGTTTCTATGTCTGATTTTGAATCAGTTTTTAGCTTGAGCCAACTCTGGTCATGGTCATGCATGATGAATTACATAATCGACTACAAGACACTCTCCTTGGGTTATCATGATGCAGGTTATCAGAGGGACATTGTCCTTTATTTATAGAATTTAATGAACATACTTAATTTATTAAGTTGCTTCCAATTTGTCAACTCCTCTGTCATCTGTTCTTTCAGTACTTGCATTTATGCAGTACATGCCTTTTCTACAGCAGAGAACCTTCCTTAAGTGCTGTTGTATAAGTCAATTGAGGGCTTAGCAAACAAAGAGAAATCAATTAATTAATGGTAGGAGTTGCTAGCTAGTAGCCTGCCCGGTGGAATACCAAGGGAATATAGATTTTAATTATTGGTAGCTAGGAGTTATTATGAGATTACATTTTCTTTCTGGATTGTTATTATGCTTGCTACTTTATACAGAAGCTGATTTCACAGAGAATTGAAAAAAAAAATTGAAAATATTGAAGAAGTATCTGTATAGTATGATATTTTATTTTCTGTAATGTCTCATAAATCCTTATTCTTGAATGAGTAGGAGGTGCCATCAAGCTCAATTAACATTGGCTCAGTTAGAATACTGGTTTTCTATGGAAGGATGAATTGCCAAGTAATTCGAACTCTAAGAAGCAGGCTACAATTGGTTCTTTGTCGTTCAGTGTAATTGACACAACATCTTCAAATCCACCACGTGAATTGATCACAAAGGGAGTATCAGATGATGCTGAAAAATCAGTCCAGAAGTTACCTGAACAAAAGAATTCCATGAAAAAGCCAACAGCTCGGGCCAAAGTTCCATTTGAAAAGGGCTATAGTCAAATGAACTGGCTTAAGCTTACCCGATCACATCCTAACCTTGCAGGTTCTCTTTCTGAAAATTTTTCTATTTGTTCGAATGACTAATAGCTTTGTAAGAATATTGGTAAGAAAAGCACATGATTGCTTATTATAGTTGAAAATAACCCAACATAAATTTTGCATTTAATTTCTGCTTGTTACACTTACAGTCCTATCCCTTTAACTCCTTAGACATCAGTATAAGTTGATAGGCAATGCCAATGTGTTGGACAAAAACGATTTGTAATTGACCTTTTACAAATTTTGCACACATTGACTCCTAATTTGACCTTTGGAGGTGTTGTTCTCACTAGTCTGGTTTTGGCCAACACTTGTGTAAACTGACAAATTAATTCTTTACTTGTCATTACTCTTTTAAGAGATAATGTAATGTCCTGGTCTTGTCTATCTGATTCCAGGTTTAAGGGGACAGTCAAACAGGAGACTTATTTCTATGAATGAAGTCAAACAACACCAAACAGAGGGCCAAATGTGGACTGTTTTGAAAGGTCGCATTTACAATTTATATCCATATATGAAGTTTCACCCTGGAGGTATGATTTTCAGTTGAATTTGCTAGTTCTGATTTATATTTTCACACTCTCATTAGTGAATCAATCAAAATGTATCATCTCAAGGAGTATTGAAACTATATATGCTCAAGAAAATGCTTATATTAACGAAAACCATATCTCAGGTGTTGATATGTTGATGAAGGGAGTGGGAAAAGATTGTACATCTCTATTCAGTATCCTTTTTGTGGTTTTTTTTGAACTTAAAGTCATTTAAGGTTGTGACCGTGTTTTGTTTTTCTGTGGATATATTGTCATTATTCTATTGGATAGCTCCCGCCACTCCTTCAAATTTCAATCTTCCTCTGTGAATGTGTATGTATTGCATTTGAGAGACTAAATTAACCTTGATAAATGCTTCTTGCATGAGAAACATTAGGGCTTAACTATATGGAGAATACCATTTAAGAGATTGAACTCTTTATTCCTGTATGATTTAATTTGACATTGTTATTTTATACTAAGTTCATTCTTTGTGAGGAATTGGAGTTTGGGGAGCCATGTTGTGTCAGATGACCAAAAATCATCTAACAATTATCTGGAGTTGGAGCATGCACAACTTCCTGGAGACAAACATAACCACTGAGGGCATCTGGCTACAACATGTTGGTCATTCTTATTTGTATTTTCATGCATCTCATATTTGAGAGCCTATGATTCTAGTCATAGCTTGGGTGCCCTGTATATATTCATATTTTACAGACTAATCTTTCTCTCACAAACACACGTATGTTTTCATAGCACAACATGGATGCACACAATATCTGCTCTTTGACTACTTGCAGCTGTATCCTTAACACTTGCTTTAGATAAATACCATGCTTGGGTTAATGCCGAATTCTTATTGGATAAATGTCTTGTGGGCATTTTAGATGAGAGTCAGTGAAGAACAGTTAGTTTCCTTTTTCTTCTTTTGTCAAGAGAACAGTTATATTCCAATAATGGCCATTGCCCATCATCCCATCAAGCGAGCTGGAGAATGGACATAGCTTTAGCCTTGCCTTCACTCCATTATACCTGTTTATGGCCCCTATTTAACTGGCTGGGGTTGTCATAGATTGAAGAATAACTCCTCATCATTTATTGTTTAAGAATTGCGATGGGACTTTGTTGTATATTTCCGGACGAGCACCGTTATTTTGTAAACTGGAAATGTCATTGACATTTATTGTACGATTATTGGCTGTGGAGTTTTGTAAAATTGTTATGTATAAGGTGATACTACATTGACCATTGGCGAATTTTTCGGATTATGGAAGTCAATTCAATTATTTACTCAACTTTCTCAGGCAAGTGAATTTCTTTTGTCCAAATAAGGACATGAGCTTTAGTAGCATGATAACTTTTGAAATACGAGATGCTTGAAATAACTTAACTCCTTGAGTGTTATTGAGCACAAAATTGAAGCATAATATTGAAGACTTTAACCATCTTTAGTTAGTGCCTGTGAGTTAATTGGCATATGTTTATAACTACGAAGGCATGATTGGGGTTTACCGGTCCTGTAGTTGGGGAAATGCATTAACAGTTACTGGGTTCCTTGGAAGAAACTTGAAGTCTATGGATAGTAGAAAGGGGATAATCGAGTTCATTTTTCTCAAGTATTATTTCTAAGTTCTGCCTCTTGGTGAAGATGCCTCACTATCGAAGATGGACACTTACGTTAAGTAGTGCTGCTCTTCACATATTGTTTTGGTATTTTGGCTACAATTCTAGATTTGAACACGAAATCTATAAGTTCTGAAGACGACTTCAGTACTACTCGACCAAATGTCGCTTGGTCTCTTCACATCTTTCATGCACTACTGTTGACTATTGCTGCTTCTGACTTCTATTAGTTGACCATGGATCATTAATTTACTTTTTGATTTATTATAAAACCTATCTAAATCAATAACTCTCAATCGACCCCAAACATATGAACTAAATCTAGGTGACATACTGTCTTATATGGTATTTCTATCGAAACAAAAAGAAACCTTACTTCAAAAAGCACACAAGATGAAAAAAATAAATCAATCCTGTACGGTTCGCAAATGTAGTCAAATTAATTTTAGTAGTTTGGTTTGGTTAGATCTATTACCAGATGGCATTCCCCTCCGCCAGCCCTTTATACCAATATTAAAGTAAAGTCCATTAATGGTGTAAAAGAAAAAAAAAAAAGAAGAAGAAAAAAGAAGCATAACGAATGGTGGGTATTTAACATATTTCATCATGAAAAATACTTTTATGGCCTGGGTTTCTTGACCAGGATGAGGTGCCCCCTTTTAGAGGCTATCACACTTGTATTTCTCTTCAATATGTACGGCAGCTTTTGATGGATAAGTTTAATTTTCAAACTCTGGTACCAATTCAATCACTTTTATTAGGCAAAGTAACACTATTAAACTAATCATTGAGTTTACGTGAGATGTCTTATATATTAACATACTCTCATGACTTCGAATTTAAGTTATTGAGTAAAGAATTTCAGTTTCTCACTGCTAAATTAAGTGCCTGTTTGCTCTTTCATCATATATATTGTTCAAGTTTAAAAGCCAATATTATAGTCAAACCTCAAATAAATAGTTATCTATGCCAAGTGAAAAAGCATCTTTCTTATATCTATTTTTCATTTTCAAGTTATCTTCTTATTCTTCCCCATATATAAATGATCGTATGATATATTTTATATGAACATATCATGTATGTTTATATATATTATATTACCTTCATATATGATATGTAATTATTACATTACAATTGTTATTAAGCATTAACTATGCTAAAAATTTAAAAATTTATTAAATGTGATTTAGCAATAAAGGTTTTAAGTAATTTGCAAAAGAAATAGTGAATTTAAGCCTTCTTACCATTATATAACAAATAAAATAATAATAAAAACAAAAACTAAGCACCTCCCTCAGACTTGTAACACTTCTAGAAAAGAAAAAACTTATATTGCAATTGTGCAAATTGATCAGGTGGCTCTACTGGTGTTTGAAAAAAAAAAAAGTTCAAATACTCAAATGGAGTAAGGAATAGAGTTATTTTTCAATTGTGAATGTGAAAAATTATAAGTAATATTCTTTTTCAAAAGCTTTCATAGTGAAAGACATCAAAGGCTTTGGATTTCATTTATAACTAGTGCTTTATCTTCTCCATTGATGTAAAACAACAACTGAACCACGGCAGTGAAATTTTTTCTTCTTCATTTCTCTATCTGCTATATTCTGATTATGCAGTAGTCGCAAGACTAGCAGCATATGTGAGTATGTATGTATGTATGTATTGTTCAACTAAGTTTGATAAAGAATATCAATTTTAATTTACAACCTTCAATCAAAGCACTCAATTCAAAAAATTCTCTTGAAAATAAAATTCAGCCAAACCGTTTATTTTATGAAATCAAATGAAATCCATAGATCGGTTCATTTGATTTATGAATAGCACCTTTGGATTAGATAGTTCTTTCAAAAGGAAGTGTCTTGTAATTAGTGGTCATTGGCTACTTTATGGTTTTTGATGCCTTTTCTCTTATCTACTTCTTATAAACATGTTTGTTTCTTGAAAATTATATATAGAACCATGGTGCAAACCGAGAAACTTGAAGATAACCGATAAATCAAGTTGAAATGAAAAAAACTAAGAAGGTCAGTATGGGAAGCTCTTATTCCTTTAATCCACTTTCTTTCTTTCTTTTTGTTGGGCCCTCTTAGGAGAAATAAAAAGAAGAGACCATACTGAAATGCTAAGACAAGAGTCCCACCCACCCATAATACCATTTGCATTCCACACACACACACACACACACGGTTTATGATTTTTTTCCCCCAAAAGAATTGGAACATACATAATTTCTAGCACTACCATGAGTTTGAATCATTGCCAACTCCATCAGAAAGCTTTTAAATTGCTCAAGAAGCTTCGTTGAGGGAGAGAAAGAGAGACTGATAAAGAAAACCTAAGCATAGAGAGAAAAAAGAATGATCACACAATGGAATTGGACAAAAGATGCATAAGATTGATTAGCTTTTCGACTCTTCTTTTTGGGGCAAATAACCACAACAAGAAGAAAAAGAAATTAAAAAAACAAATTTTGGTTTTCGTTTCATCCATTAACAACTTTGATTTTCCTCTTCTGTCTTCAAAAGATACATGATATAATTACATAGATGGAGGCTACAATGGGAACAAAACTTATTACATTGAGTTATTTTAGGTACAAAACTTAATCATGGGAGCAGAGAAGCATTATGATACATCTTCTAACTATATAAAACCTACCTCTACCTTCTTTGAGAAGCCCAACCATTCCTTTGCCCAAAACCCTTCTTTTAGAACCTTCAATTGTTTGACTTTCCATCTTCATCTTCTCTGCATCAACTGGCTTTTGCTTGTCTTCCCTTCACTTTTATATCTTTCTCAAACAGTGTATTAAATTTGTAGGGAACTTTGTGCTCTATTTGAGCTTCTAATTTCCAAGTAGATAGCTCTTTGAGTTGCATGAAAAGAGGGAGAGGGGTATTCTTATATAGAGAAAGGGTTGTGGTGGTCCTAAGCTTCTGGCTTTCCCTGGTCGCCAATAAAGCAACCAAACGTGGGGCTTCTTGTGGATCATATGAGATGTCCCAGTAACCACACCAGGAGCTGCACTTTGGGTCCCAACTCCACTGGCAACCAACAATAATGAAAAGAAGGAATGTTCAAAACCATAAGAAACTTTCTCTCTCTCTCTCTCCCTTCCCTTTTATTTACCTTGTGTTTCTTTCTTTTCTTTTTTCTTTTTTTTTTTTAAAATTATGAGCTTGCAGAAGTTTTGTGCTCCATATATAGGGATTGGGGTCATAATAACATGTACTTGGTGATTGTGGAAGAAAATAAATTGAAGAATGTGATCTGATCATGAGCAATAGTTTAACTAGTCATCTAACTTTTAAGGTTGAGGAGTACATCATGTCCTAACATTTAAGTACCATTAGCTTTAAAATTGGGACCTGATGAAAAGAAAGAAAGAAAAAAAAACCAAAGAATTATTGCTCCCTAAATTGAAGAAGCTAATAAAAAAGAAGAGTTTTAGGATTTCTGTTATAAGCCCTTCAATTAAAAGAAAAAACTCGTAATCCAAACATGAAAATTACTGCATAACAATGCCATTTCTTTTAACTCCCTTATCTTCCATTACTATCCAACAAAACCAGCTGTGAAAGGATATTATAATGGGGAGTGCTAATTTATATCGAGCAATTTTAGGAGCTAACGTTATTTCTTATTCAGTTGAGTGGGTTCATAATATGCAAGTTAGGATTTTGAGAGAATGTAAACTTACATTTGACTGAATATAAGGAGTATATCTACTAGTTATTACCCGTTCCTCTCCTTTTATTTTTAGGTGTACAGTTAGGAAGGTTCATATGTTAGTTATTTTCTTTCTGGTTTTTGACGTAGAAAGAGGAGGGTTTATGTATCAATCATTGTTGTTATTTTTTGTTATAGATCGAGTATGTATATTGCAAGTTCATATTTATTTACATTCACTAGATGCATTTACTAGCCTTAACCTCNTTAGGTGTACAGTTAGGAAGGTTCATATATTAGTTATTTTCTTTCTGGTTTTTGACGTAGAAAGAGGAGGGTTTATGTATCAATCATTGTTGTTATTTTTTGTTATAGATCGAGTATGTATATTGCAAGTTCATATTTATTTACATTCACTAGATGCATTTACTAGCCTTAACCTCATGGGTATTATGCAGTGACGACAAACTTAACCTCGAGAAATGGAGTGACGCATAAATAAAGTGATCATAGAGCAGAAAACTAAAACTTATCCTCAATTTTAGACCTTTCTATCATGTTATATTAAATTTAAATAGCAATTTCTCAAATTTTAATGGATGGATGTAAGATTTATTTATTGTTATTTGAATTATTTATTTGATTTTTTTTAGTATTTTTTATTATAATTTTAAGTTCAAACATAAAATTTATAAGTTTTGAAGGTAACTTCAGTATTATTTGATTTTAATTTTTTATTTGTTCCACTTATCCTTTATAAATTTATTTAATTGGTTTAGATATATGGCTAGTATATATGAAAGGGGACAAGTGATGAAACCATACATGCATATTAGAATAGCAGTGACACCATATTATAGAACTCACCTACTAGTGGTTCCAAATTAAACCCCATTTGAATTTCTCTCCAATGAAAATGGAAATAAAGGACCTCAGCTGATCATGTAAGCACTTTTAAATAGAAAAGACATAGCTGTACAGTCCATAATCAAACTGTACTGCACGTGATGTTCACGTGATGGACATGGTCAATGTCTGTGAAATAGAAGACAACCTTGTCTATTTTTGTAGTTTTTAATTTTTAAACCACAGACTCCTTTCCTTGGCTGAGGCAGCTTCCTGTTGTTTTCCTTCTTTTTGGTTCCAGTCATTGCTATTAGGGCAAACATTTGTCCATTACTGGTAGGGCTGTGTGATCACTTTACAAGAATTTGGGGAAGAATTGACACGAACAGCATCTTGGCATTCTTATCCCTACCAATGAATTACCGTACAAATTGTTCATCCGTGCACATCAATGTCACTTAGCTCGTTGTTCAAAGTTAAAATTAATAGCAGTCCTTTCATGAGAGAACACACATTCTTTCGACATAAAAGGGCAAGATAAAATTTTGATAAGTGACCCTTTGATGAAGCCGGATTTAAAGAGTGAATTCTTCACTTTTCTTTGATCTATTGGGACAGCTGTAACATCTGACTATGTTTTCAGAATACACTGCCTATTGATTGTAGTCACAATGTTTCACTGATGATAAAAATAATAGTAAAACAATCTAAGGTAAAATATAACCAAATGAAAAAAAATAAGCAAAAAAGTAAAATTAAGAGGGGGCTTGGCTCAAGTGATCTAATATTCCAAGGTTTGTAAATGTTGTCTATTGAACATTACCGTTGGAGTTAACCTTAGATTTGAATGGTGTATATCAAGCAGGGCATTGCAATTGAACCTATTCATTTGAAGTAATATACTTAAATCAATAATAAAAAAAGACACTGCAACTACACCAATATAATGGGAGAGGAAAGTGGTTAACCATTTTTAATAATTGTTAGAGAATTATCGAAGAAGAAGGCTTGTCAACTTTTAAGACTCATGAGAGCATCTGAACATTTACAACTTCTTAACTAAATAACCACACATTCTTGAACAAATTAACCACAAATGTTTCTTGTTGGAACAAAAAGTTAATTGCTATCCTAGCTCGGTCATTCTTTCAATAATCATTCGTTCAGTAAAGTTTGATAACTAAACCAGCCAGATGAGCTGGTTCAACTCAGCTCAAGTGACTAGCAACTTGCTAAAGATATGATAAGGTTTGAACTCGTTCCCAAGTCACAACCTGAGCAAGATTCACTTATGGGCATGTTTGGTAGGGGGATAGAGGGGGTAACACAGAGTATAATTTACATAGGAGTAACATTTCAAGGTAAAGGGATAAGAATTTAAGTAGGGCTCTGCTAGTTACCCCTCCAACCAGTTTCCAACCAAACATCATTAACAAGAAGAAAAAGTTACTACCTTAAATTTTACCACCTTTAACCCCTTAGGAGTAACCGAGTAAAGGATGGGTTGACGTGTATGGTAAGCTTGTTTAAGTGATAAAACCTTGAAGTTTGCTATTGCTAAGGCAGACTGTTTCAAGATTTTGATCAATGGATTTATTATTTGTCAAAAACCTTAATCGAGATAATAAGCTGAAAACCCCAGTTTGGTCCTCATTGTTACTGTGAAGGGAGAGCCAATGCACACAGTGATGGACCCCAAACTGAAATGGACAATGACACAACAAGCACGTCTACTGTGGAGAAGGCCGAAAAAGGAAAAAAAAACAAGAAGTTTGTGGAGCCAGACCCCAAACAAAAAGAGCAATTATAATAATAAATAAGCACGTTTTGAGAGCAAGGAAATTAAAAGGGAAAGTCTCATTTCAGATATACAGATTCAAACAGTCCCTGCAGAAAAAATAAAGTTCCACACGGAGAGATTTATTATAAACCGTACAAATGCAAAATCTGGGGGCAACCTCAGGAGTCTGTAGTTTGACCACACGCCTCTTGCCTCATGTAAGACAACATTACATTCAAGTGCCAACTGTACCCAAACATGAATGCTGCATCACCGCAGAAAGCTTGTTGCCTGGAAAGCTCCTATTCTGCGAGGAATAGAGAATTCAAGAAGAAAAAACATTTATCACCGACCCAGCCTCAGTTACTTAAAGCTGCCAACTTTTATGAAGCAACAGCGCTCGATTAATGCCATGCTCTTGATACAGTGAATGCCTGTATTCTGGAATATGGCTTAGTTTTCCTTCAAATACGTGTAGTAACTTACTTCCTAGTTAAGATTTTTCATATATTCCAAAAGAGTTAAATTTCAAGTGTGCATGAAAATGACGTATCATGATACCAAATAATGATCAATCGAACTGACTGCACAACTGACAGAGTTTATCATTCGTTTAATAGAAAATCTTCAACTCGGATTGTTCAACTTGGTTTCTTTGAATCTTCACCTCTGTTCCATCTGAATAACTTTGCATAGAAAGTTAAAAATCTATAATGAACAAACTCAACAAAATTGAACAATATGAAATTCAAGATCTAAGCATCAGTTGACTTAAGGAAGGCATTTACGGTAGATCACCACTTGTCCCAATAGCTGAAAGCAGAGTAGTCTTCAAATCATTGATATCCTTTAGCAATTTCTCATTCTCCCAGTTCCTCCTCTGTATGTCAACTTCTAATGCTGCAGTTGGGGATGCAGGTAAAGGATTGAGAAGATTGCAGTACATCACTGTGCATCTCGAGACTACAGCATAAAATGTTTTATCCAACGGTAACATCTAATACTCAAGCAATTAACTCCAAAAACTAAGCACAAAATTTTATATGAATTAGAACATCCATAATAACTCAGCTATTTCTGCATCTTCTATCCAGTAGAAAAAGGTGAACTAGTATAAGATGCTAAAATGCCCATTACTCTAGCAGCCTGGCGAGCAGGCAGACTACTGTCACAATTACGAGAATCCTGGTTGGTCAAGAAAAATGGAAAGTCTATCTTAAACCGGAATAAAAACATATAAATATAGTAGGAAAGTTTGACATATTATCTTCAGGTAGACTACTGATTCTTTTTTCCCCTTTAACACTTGGCTAAATTATTCATACATGGTTTTTCATCTTCAATAGTAGAGGAACATTTGTCATGTCAAATAGTCAATAATAACATTCATATAGGCTGTAGAAAATGGTGGGTAAAGCCTAAATAAAAGCAAGTTCACCAGGGTCAATGTTCAGCCACTTCCCAGAGAAATTGCAAACTTGTGGAAAAAATTTGAAGTTGACTTCATTCAACTTTATTCCATATCTTTGAAAATAACAAGAGGGCCGGAGTTTTTTTTTGGGGAGGGGGGGGG
>QAOA01001150.1:49200-122735 GCA_003255065.1 Cercis canadensis
TATGTCACCTTTGTCCAGTTTTTCTGGAGGTAGCAATTCTAATCATCTTCCACATAAAGAAAAAAATTTGAAATGAACTAAATGTCCAAACAATTACGGGGAAAAAAGAAAAAGCTCTAGCTGTCAGTACACCCTAGAGAGCAGTTGAAACAATTAGTCCGTAGATGTTACAAACTTACAAGCATAAAATTCAAAATATGCATATATTGACTACTGGTTTCCAAATCCAATGACTGCTTTGACAAAATATCTACTGCTGCATTAGCTACTCTATAAAGATGGTTCAGATAGGTCTGGTAGACAAGTAGAAAATCTTAGAAGCATATAATTAGTCTCAGAAATGGTTCCAAACAACTCACATAAATACACACAAGGAGGAAAAGAAAGAGAGAGATTCAAAGAGAAGGCTAATAAGCATAGCCTACATATCTATGCAACTCTGATGTCAACAGCAAGATAGCAAATTCTAAATACAATAAGAAGAAGAAGAATATTACCTGAATTGGAACTATGAAGATCTTGAAGGATTTCCTCAACAAATGCCAATACTGAATTTTTCCAAACATTAATTTTCTTATCCAAAGTTTGAATTTCATTTTCAAGTGAATCTTTCTCTGACAACAAAGTTCTTACTTCATTTTTATCAATGTCTTTCTGAAATTCTAGGCATAATATCATAAAATTTTCCCTGCACAGAAACATATCACACAGTCATCAACATTTAAGCTGTAATGCCGCATAAGTAAACGCCACTGCTTATTGTGTCTTAGAATAAAGCAGATCCCACGAGAAAGTTTGAAACCACGAATTTCAAAATAGTCTTAGGGTAGAGACATGTATTCATATTTAAGCCACTAAATATAAGCGTACAGCGTTTATCGTGTATGTGCCTTATAGATCAAAAAACAAAGTTTAGGAAAGTTTTGGTTCAACTAAGTTGGAAACTATATCCAGTCCAAAATCAGATAAAATATGTTTTCCTTAAAGAAAATCCTATATAGATTATAAGATCTGCACCTCATGTAAATGCTCAGGTAGAGTCTTTTATCATCAGAATTCTTCAAATTACCATAGCATAAAGTCATAGACATATAGCTATCTTTTAGCCGAATATACTATATAGAGTTCAAGACCAAGATTTTCATGCAAGATAATCTCTGTCATTAAATTCTTTTAAGGGAGAGATGCAGGCACCCATGTAACATACTTTCAGCCTTTGCTGATAAAATTAAAATACACCAAACATGGAAAAGCCCAAAATAAAATTAGACTTATCTACAACATATACAAATATGAAGAATTTTTTCAATACCGTTTCTCATTCATTCTTTTATCCATCTCAGCCCGCTTCATTTCTAGACAACATAGCTCCTTCTCCAAGGAACTTACTGAGGCCCTCAAATCAGCTATAAATGAAAAGGAAAAAAGAAAAAGATATAATACTGAATGAGAGATATAAAAGTGGAACAGCAAGCATAAGATCACTAACCAATGAATTTCTGAAGAAAAACTACACCTAATTAATTAAACCTTTATTCTGACTGCCACAGATCGTACATGAATACTCATCTGAACGTAACAGCCTATGCTGCCTTCTTTTTCTTTTCAAAATAAATAATTAAAATCTAGTCACTCAATAAGTCTCAGAGATATGCTGCCTTTTCTTCCTTGCAGCACAAACAAATGAGAAAGTAAGCAATACAAGTCGATAAAATTATATAGTTTGCCTAAGTATAGTATTCTGATACCCATGGCGTAAATTTCTAATACCTTGTGCTAAAAGTATTTGAATGTTTTCTTAAGGAAGAAAAAAAAAATGTGCCATCAGACATAGTCTAGATCATTATAAAATTAAACTAATTTAAAAAAGGAATTCTCCCCTGATGTCATAGTAAACTGAATTTATATTTTCCTTAAAATATTTCCGGATTATCAGAAAAACTCTGCCTACTATCCACAACCATGAATACACCAATTTTCTATACTTATCCTTCTTTCCTTGTAAGTTCAATTTTAGTCAATTTCTTATAAGGAATACAGTACAATCAACTTATCAATCAAACAAATTCCAAATCCCCAACCAGAATTCAACGAAGAGGAAAACCTTGAAATCCACAGGCACATCTACGAAATCAATAAAAAATTGTTGATAACTTAAGACACTTCCATGCATGGATTGAAGAATTGTTGAATCAGAAACTCGAATTGATTATAGGAAAATATATAATTTGAAACACATGAGTGAAACCATTTGATTGGCATATGATATGAGTTTTCGTATTTTGTTTTCTAAACTTGCTGTTCAATTTATCAAATCAAGAAATGACGCGATTTCAATAGAAACGTCCGATCCAGTGGAGTTAACATTTATCAGACGGAACATAATAAAAATTCAACAATTTAAAAAACAAAATCATCAAGAACGAAATTACTAGTGACGGTGACATATCCAACAATCTCGAACTGCAATACGGAACTCATTTTCATCAACTCGGCTTGTCTCGTCGCCAAATCACTCTCAATTGCCGAACACTTGACGATCCCCGATTCTATCTCTCGCGTAATCTGAATATCCGCCTCGATTTCTTCATTAACCTGATTCTCAAAATAGGCAATTCTATGAGGAATTAGCTGATAAAACCCTAGCTTTCAAATTACAGAGAAAGCGAACAAAGTAATTGAATGCAGATATGGAGGAAGAACAAAACCTGATCGAGCATGTCCTTTAGAGATGAAATGTGAGAAAGGATTGCTCCTGAATCCTCCATTGTTTGCTTTCACTACTCTCTCTCAGTCTCTGTCTCTGTTTATTTGCTGTTGCCGCCAGTGCTTGCGCGACGTTTTTAAGTTTCCCGCGCTTCAATTGACAGCTTTCGAGGACCTTCCTTTCCTTACATTTGTAAATAGTAATTATAACTAAACTTTTTTCTTATTGGACTTTTTTTTTTTTTTTTTNTTTTTTTTTTTTTGTAGTATTGATTTCATATGTTATCTATCCTCCTATTTATTAATTGATGAGTATTTCACTATTTCCAAAGCTAAACATAATCTTTTGGAAAGAAATTGTCCTAGCCTCCTTTGAAATTTAGTTGAAGTTACAATAATCTCCTTTGACATATATTGCAAAGGCTAAAGTTAAAATTAAAATTAAAAATTCAAAGAGCATATTTAANTTCAAAGAGTATATTTAAATTTTTTTAGTGTACAAAGAATCTAATCTAATCGTCTATGAGAAATAATACAACTAGAGTCTAGACATATATTATTTCTCTAAAATTGGAGAATTAATATGTTCCTGCTTCATATGCCAACAAGACTAATCTCTAATATTATATTTCAACTTGGAGTTTCTTAAATTCCCAAATCATACATGGAACACAATATACAATTTTTTTAAATAAATATCATGCATGGAATATGATATTCGAATTCCTTTTAATGCACACAGAATCTAATCTAATAATAAAAAAATTATTTTTTGGTAAATAATCCAAAAAGGACATTTTATTTAAATATAGTTGTATTACTCATCATGGAGTATAATGTTAAAATTCTTGAAATGAATCATTTAGGAGAAATTGGTCCACTAGAAGCTACATAACATGTGGTAATTTACATAATTTTTTTTTTGTCTACTATAGGTAGTGGCTTATTCTCTCTCAATAAATTGTAATTCTTTTAGTGCACGATCCAAGAAAGATATTCTATTTTACTATAAAAGATAGTTCCATTGTGAAATCAGAATGTATAAAAGAGAGCTCAATTGTAGCATAGGATACTTGGATAAACACTAACTTGACCAAAAATTACTTAAGCTCACGAGTACATTCCACACTTTTTCATCTTTTCTATCCAATATGATATTTCTTGACTCCACATTATTTAACACTTACACTACTCACATGTGAATTTTTAAGGGGGGACATACAAGTATATTGATTATATTGGATAATCACATAATTTAGTCGATCGGATTGATGCTACAAGTATGGTGTTCTTCTTTAAATGGAGAATCACATGTCATATTACAAGTATCTTATTCTTCTTTATTTGGATATTTAATTTATTTCCACTTTTGTCAAGCGAATGGGACATCAGTGTTGGAAACTTATTATTACAAGTATCGTATTATTCTTCTTTAAATGGAGAATCACATGGCATATTACAAGTATCTTATTCTTGTTTGAATGGAGAATCACTTGCTAGTGATAGCGAGAAAAAACCATGCTTCCAATTCAAGCAAAGAATCTGTAGTTCTAGACATGTAGTAGCTTCCACTTATAAATATTTCATAATGCCAAGGACAGGAAAGGCAGCACCCATCACCAAATTTCAATAATTGTAGCAATATAATCAGCAACAAAATGGGAAGGAGTAAGATCAAGAAAAAGAGCCTTACTTCCAAGAAGAGCCTTACTTCTTCCCCCGCCGTTGCTCCTGGTGGTCCTCCAATACAAGTCACCCGTTCCACCGACGGTGACAGAGACGACGAATTCTCCGAGAAACTTTGCATTACATGCAACATGGGTAACCGGTCATTCTCTTTGGAATTAATCCAAGAGGGCATAATGGGTCGTGTGTTCGGGGTTGACATGGAGATCGAGGAAAAAGTTGAAGGCAAGGCTTCCGCCAATCTAAAGGTTTCGGCAATAATACACCAAGCAAACGGTGCTTCATGTTTAATGAGAAGTGAGTTTAGTGGCGGTATCGAGGTGCAGAAGGGCAAGATTTGCTGCCCTTCTATACCAGACACAGAGTTTGTGATGTATGGGTTTAATGATCCTGAGTCACAAAGCTTTTTCAATCTCGAGAAGAAGATTAACGCGGAGTTTGTGGAAATGATCACTGCTACACACTGTTTTTCTATTGGTGAAGATGCATTTTACTATGTGGCCATTAAGATAGTAGCAAGCAATAGAGGTGCAGGGTTGCGTGTTGAGGTGGAGGGCCCTGTGAAGCGTACCGAAGATTTCATGGAGCAGCTCCTTTTCAAACCTATTGAGAGCGCGGAACGTATTGCGAAGCAACAATTTGTGAACGGTATATTCAGTGGCTCTACTGATAAAGATATGAAGCTAATTCAGGCTTCAGGTAGTTATGTTAACACAGGCATGCAGAGCCAGATGGGGTTGATTAATTCAAGTGGATTCTTGAAGGGTATTGGTAATGGTGGTATCTTCAACAATTGTAGGATTTTTTCTAGGAAATAAAAGGAAAAGGAGAGAGAATCATTTGGGAGAACTTGGTCATCTTTATGTAATATAATAATAATTGCCAAGGAAGGCTCAAAGGAGTAGTGATGTTAATTAAACATAGGCTTTTAATAAGGACCTTCGTAGAAGGTGGAATATTAAAAGAGAAACTCTTTGTATGATATATATATATATATATATATATATATATATATATATATATTTTATGTTGGGTTGTTGTGTGTTGTATATAACATTTGAGGTGTATGAATAATATGTCCTTTTTTTTGTTTGGGTCCTAATTGAAAATTATATTCTCTTAAAAGAAAAGAAATAAGATATGAAGATTATTGAACTTTTCGTACTCTATGTAAAAATATAACTATCGTTTAACAA
The DNA here is from genome assembly GCA_003255065.1 of Cercis canadensis. Taxonomy (NCBI): domain Eukaryota; kingdom Viridiplantae; phylum Streptophyta; class Magnoliopsida; order Fabales; family Fabaceae; genus Cercis; species Cercis canadensis. Next base: position 54,789 of record QAOA01001150.1, read on the forward strand.
AATATCTAAAAACTAAGTAATAAGATGAGGTTTTTTTTTTTTTTTGTTTTCAAAGAGCAATATGGTTGTTCATTAGATTGGATATGCTAAAAAAGACTATTTGCTTTGTTGACGCTTGACAATATTAATTATACAAAGAGTGAATTCATGATTTAAGAAAACATTAATTTTTTAATTAGATCAAGCGTATTTTTTTACTGGTAATTTATATGTTTTGGTAATGGTCTGCTCTCCTCAACAATTGTAGGTTTTTAGCTAACAAATAATAAGAAAAAGGTCTAGAGAGAATCAATGGGAGAGAAATGTGTCATCTATAAACCAAATTTCTAAGTAAAAATTTGCTCAGTTATTATTATTATTGATGGAAAGATGAAATATCATTAAGTTTCTAAAGCCAAAAAATTCACAATGAAGCTTGGCGAGCGGAATATCAAGTGCACCAAGCAAAAGGAGAGAAAATATAGTAGATCCATACTCAGTCATACAATAAAATAGTTTACAGAGGTTCGCCTGAATTAATTACCTAGCAGAAGCAGACTATATATAGAATCTAAATTATATTAAATATAGATCATTTTTATCTTTTTCTTTCAAATTTTACTGCTGTTAATCGCACAAGGTAGATATTAGTGAAATTACCCTAGCTACTGTGACTCCAATTTCAAGGTATGTTGTTGATGCAATCTAGTTGCAAAAATTGACTGATTCAAACTTCTCAGTCTGTCAAACCACAAGACATCCAATTCTTATAAGAATATGAACTTTTGTAGTGGAAAACTTACCTTTAAAACATGTTTGTCGTTTATTCTCTTTTAGGTACTGGAGGTTGACTGGCTTAACATCTTTTGACTTCTTTCCTTACAACCCTAGACCTTATACTAAGTGCTAAACTATATATTAGAGTTTTCTCTTGTGGACAGATAAAAAAATAAATAAATTTGTGTACAAAGAATCTAATCTAATCCTCCATGAGAAATAACACAAATAAAATCTATACATATATCATATCTATATTTAAGGAGAATTAATTACGTTCCCACTTTAGAGCCTGACAAAATTAATCTCTTATATCATATTTCAACTTGGAGTCTCCTCAATTTCCAAATCATACTAGGGATGCAATATTAATTTTTTTCTTTTTAATACACATCATGCTTGGGATATGATATTCGAATTCTTTTTAGTGCATGTCGAATTTATATATCTAATCCAAGAAGATAAATCTTTTGGTAAATAATCCAAAAAAGATATTCTATTTAAATATGAATATATTACTCATCATAGAGTATGATGTTAAAATTCTTAAGAAGAATCATTTGGGAGAAATTAGTCCACTATAGAAGCTCCACAACATGTAATAGTCTACGTAAATAATAATGTTGTTTTGTCTACTAGAGATTAATAGGTGGTAATTTATCCCCTTTCAAAAACCCAGCCTCTTGCTTGGAACTCCCAATATGACTCTTGAGACATAAAAATTGTAATTCTTTTAGTGCATGAGTGGATACCAATCTAATACAATTCAAGAAACATATTATATTTTAATATAAAAGAAAACTCAATTGTGGAATCAAAATGCAAATCTTTGTCATATCTTCTTAATTCTTTTGGTTTTACGTTTAGTTCAAATGAAATGAAGACATTGCGATATTGAACTTTTGATTAGCATGAATAGTATTAATGCAAGCATGGCACACACAGTAAATTGGTTAATGTGTATTTTTCTAAACATAATCTTTGGGGAAAAAAAAAATTGTTCTACCCTCTTGGGAATTATGTTGAAGTGAAGTTACAATAACTCCCCTTTGACATTACTGCGAAGATTAAACTTAAGATTAAAATATTAGAGAGGTTGAGATAAAAATGATTAAATGTTTTTAAGAAAAATAGTAAGACTTTAAGGGCCGGGGATCAGTAATTTTTTTAATATAAAAAATAATTTTATTTTGAAAAAATGTAACAGGAAAATATTGAATTTTTTTAAAAGATTACATTCAGATCACAATAGCTGATCTCTTTAAGGGGAAATATTGCTTCAATAAATTAAATAACAAGTGTAACTCAAGTTTTAAGTTTCATATATTAATTTACTCATAAACATGATCAAGTAAGTTTGAATTGAACAAACTTAAAAGAGAGGTACGACTATCATATCAAATAATGCATGGTACACACAGTGCATGAGTAAATAGCAGTTTAATATATGTTAAGAAAGAATTTTTTTTTTCGGGGACGCTAAATAATAAGGNGAAATTTTTTTTTTTTTCGGGGACGCTAAATAATAAGGGATATATAACTTATTCTCTTTCAAAATTCACTCCATTTAGTCCTAATGGAATTTAAAGTTGGGACCTTTACCATTGGTGCATAGTACTCAATCATGACGATATATACGTGCCTTTGGGAACTGAAAAAAAAAAAAATCTTTTATCAAATAAACAGCTAAAATGTGAAATCAAAATTTCAAGATATATGAAGAGAGTTACTTTAATTATTTCCATTTCTGTTTAAGTAGAAATAAGCAAAGGGAACATATAAGTATATAGATTCTTCTCTAGATAGTATATATTGGATAATCAAAGAATTTAGTAAGATTGATGCTACAAGTATCGTAGGCAATGGTAATGAAACAATACACTTTTCTAAAGTATTTACGAAAAATGTGGTAGTTTTAAAAGTATTTACGTAAAAGGGGCATTTTTCAATATTTTAATAATTTTGGAGTTAGAGGTGAACACACTTTACAGAGATAAAGCGTGTTCAAATTAAACACGCTTTAGAGAATTTATAGAGATAAGGTGTGTCCAGCAATTCTAGTCAAAGATATGGGAAATTGTGAAGTGGAACATGCTTTAGAGCTAAAGCGTGTTCCCCATTTCGCTTTCACCCCCTATTTCTTCTCCTCTTTCCCTTTCCCTTTCACTTTCACTCCTCTCTCCCCCACCGCCTGCCCCATTTATTTTCTCCATAGCGTGTTCTCTTTCCATTGTGGTCTCCTCTTTTGAAGTTTAAAGCGTGTTCCCCTTGTTTGTGGTCCCATTTTCCTTATCCCCATCCTTTTACGATTTATTTTGAGTTTAGGATAGCAGAAAATCAGTCCATATTGTCTAGTCACGTAGATCCAAGTATATTGACTAAACAAGGACGTCATATTTCAACATATATATGGATCAGTGGAGTAAGTATTATTTATTTTAAGTTATGAAAAATTTGTTAATTTTGCCTTAGTTTATTTATTTGTTAAAATTATAGTTACTAATTTTTATTAAATAATATGATTATTTCAGACGCAGCGATTTGTCAAGACAAGTAACTACAAAGTTATAGAACAAGCAGTTAACAAGAAGCAAGATGAAGAACAAAACAGAGAGAATGGAAGAAAGCTTTCTGTATATTCAACTATCTTAATCAGATACAATGTACTAGCTGTACTTATATACAAGCAAGAAAAAGATACGAAGGACAGTTAATTAACTACACAATAACTGCTAATTAACTACAGTTAACAGAAAACTAAAATAATATTAACTATGACAGTTAACTAACAAACTAACTTAGGAGTTATAGAACACGCTCGTGTCAGTTAGTGAGCACCCTCGTGTTGTTAAGTAACTTAGTGAACATGCCCATGTCATTCAGTGACCACGTCCGTGTTGTTAAGTAACTGAGATTATAAATGATTCTGTACACAAGGCTTCCGCCAATCTAATGGTGGAACTACTACACCAAGCACATGGTGTTTTCTGTATAATGGCTAATGAGTTTAGTGGCGCTATCGAGGTGCAGAAGGAGAAGTTCAGCTGCCTTCCTACACCAGCCACAGATTTTACTGATCCTAAGTCGGAAAGTTGTTTCTTTATGGAGAAGAAGAGTAACACAGAGTTTGTGGAGAGGATCGCTGTTGCAAACTATTTTTCTATTAGTGAAGATGCATTTTACTATGTGGCCATTAAGATAGCAGCAAGTAATAAAGGGTTGTGTGTTGAGGTGGAGGGCCCTATGAAGTGTTAGGAAAACGATAATGGAGACTAACTAGGTTGGCTTTGAGGCGTGAACAATTGCACTGTCTTGAGTGTAATATTGCTTTTCTACAAAAGCAAGTTACCCCAGGATACAACAAAGCCCTAAAAAACTCTCAATGGAAAAGTGAATTCTAATGCATTAGGGTGTTCCCTTTTATAGAGTTGAAAAGACACGAATGAAAAAATATAATTGGTCAGAAATTAACAGACATAATTGTTTATTCGGAATAGACATAATTGTTTGTTCGGAATAATCACAATTGTCTGTTCGGAATAGTCACAACAATCTGTTTGAAACAGACACAATTGTCTATTCGAGTTTATTCATCTGAACCTGTTAATTTAATTAATTACCATCTGAATCGGGTCAAACCGACCCGACCCGGTCCGATCCAGATATTAAAACCAATGTTAAAATATTTGGGACCATTAATGAGCTTTGTCTTGCTAGGCTATTTGGGCTTGTCAAATGGGCTTGTACCCATTTAACTAAAGTTACTTTATAACTTTAGTTTGCATTTATAAAGCCTTTTACATACTCTAATTTAACCAATGTGGGACTTGGTTAATTATAAGCATATTTACAAACTATTTCAACATTCCCCCACTAGTTTGTAAACTAAGCCATTCACTATAAAAATGATGCATATAAGAAGGTACCTTACAGGTTTAAACCTTAAAATTAGTATAAATATCTAAGGATGCTAATGAAGTACTTGGTGTCCGAAGATTAAACCAATACTCCTTGCTATTAGGATCGAAGATATCATACACATCATTTTTATACAATTTCTCCAAAGAGGTTTTAACAGCCCTAGCACTATTTAAATGGCCATGTGCTAAGCAATCCCAATTTTCTGTGAATATTTTCAAAAAGGTAAAACCCATTAAACCTTTGTTGAAGCGGCACCACTTCATATTCACATAGGTGGAGTTCATTTCATTGTCCCTGTTACTTCAAACAAAACAACTCCATTAAGAGCTAAGCTCATCCTCTCAATGTAATAGTAAGCACTAACCTCATGTTTTGTATGAGACTCCTCTTAATTAATGCTAAATCAGACACGTATCAATGACTTGTTGTTACCTATTAAACTGTAGTAATTACTAATTTGTAATTCAAAGTTGGGTTACCATCATTGGCGTCTTGAAGGTTCAATTTAGTCCCATACTACATGTTGTCCTCCATACCATATCTCTTGGTAAAGATTTGGTAAAAGGATTAGCCAAATTATTTACAGATTTCACATAGAGAAGTGAAATGGTATCACTTGATATCAATTCTCTAATATAATCATGTCCTAGACTAATATGTCTTGACTTTCCATTATACATGTTATTGAAAGCACAAGACATTGTAGCCTCACTATCACAATGTATGGAAACAGGTGGCATTGGTTGTGGCCACAACTCAATTTCAAACAACAAGTTTCTTAACCACTCAGCTTCCTTACCTGCAACAGCCAAAGCAATAAACTCTGCCTCCATGGTAGAATGGGAATGACATGTTTGTTTCTTAGATGCCCAACATATGGCACCTCCAGCTAGTGTAAATATCCAACCTGTAGTTGCGATACTTTCACCAGCTCTTGTTATCCAGCTTGCATCTGAATAACCTTCTAGTACAGCAGGAAAATCTGTATAAGATAACTTTAGGTTTGCAGTACTTTTTAGATATCCAAATATCCTTCCAACTGCTTCCCAATGTTCTGTACTAGGACTACTTGTAAATCTTGACAATTTGCACACAACAATATCTGGTCTTGTACAATGCATTGCATACATTAAGCTTCCTATAGCACTGGCATATTTCAATTGTTCTATAGGTCTACCAATATTTTTCAGAAGTTTTACACTAGTATCATATGGAGTACTGTATTCTCTAATTTTGAGATGACCAAAGTTGCTCAAAATTTTCTCTATGTAATGAGTTTGACTTAAAGTAAACCCATGATCATGCTTAGTAACTTTGATACCCAAAATTGTATCAACCTCATTAAAATCTTTCATCTTAAATTTAGAGGTTAGAAACTTTTTAGTTTCATTTATACCATGCATGTTGGTACCAAAGATAAGCATATCATCTACATAGAGGCTAACTATTACGCCATAATCTTTAGTAAACTTGGAATAAATACATTTATCAGCAGTATTATGTCTAAACCCCAAAGACAAAATTGCTGAATCAAAATTTTCATGCCATTGTCTAGGAGCTTGTTTAAGACCATACAAAGATTTTAAAAGCTTGCACACCTTGTGTTCATTTCCAGGAAGAACAAAACCTTCAGGTTGTTGCATGTAAACTTCTTCCTTTAAATCGCTATTTAAAAATGTTGTTTTAACATCCACTTGATGTATATGCAATTTATGTATAGATGCCAAAGCAAAAAGAACTCTAATGGATGTTATTCTAGCAACTGGAGCATAGGTATCAAAATAATCTAGATCTTTCTTTTGAGTAAAACCTTTTGCAACTAGTCTTGCTTTAAAGGTTTGCAATGTACCATCAGAATTATATTTCCTCCTGAAAACCCATTTGTTACCAATGGGCTTTGAGCCAGGTGGTAAGTCAACTAAGACCCAAGTATTATTAGACATTATTGAGTCCATTTCATCATTCACAGCTTCTTTCCAGAATGCTGAATCTCTAGAAGACATTGCTTCTTCAAAAGTTTTGGGCTCACTTTCAATGTTTAATAATATCTTCACCTTTTTACAAATCCGATTCCTACTACCTTCTACCAAGAAAGTAATAAAATCAGGATCAAGGCTTTTCTCTTTTCTTGGCCTTTGACTTCTTCTTGGTTCAGATGGTTCATTCACAAGTTTTCTCTTACCTATAGCAAGAGAATTAAAATTATCAAAACTATTTTGATCCTGTGAATTTTGTGGTTCATGCATACCACTTTCAGGTTCATGCACAATTTGATCTAACATGAATTTTTCTTCAAAAAATTCAACATGAATAGATTCCACTATAACATTAGACTCTAAATTTAGAAGTCTATATGCTTTAGAATTTTGTGCATAACCAACAAAAACACTTTTAATTCCTCGTGGCCCTAATTTGGTTCTTTGAGAATCAGGAAGTCTATAGAATGCAACACACCCCCACACTTTAAAATAATTCAGATTTGGTTTCCTTCCATTCCAAATTTCATATGGTGAAATATGTGTTTTCTTGGAAGGAACTTTGTTATGAATGTGACATGCAGTAAGTAAAGCTTCACCCCACAAGTTATATGGTAACTTAGCATTTAAAAGCATAGCATTTACCATATCAGCTAGGGTCCTATTTTTCCTTTTTGCTAGTCCATTCTGCTGGGGTGTAAAAGGGGCAGTTTTCTAATGGATTATTCCATTTTCTTCACAGAATTTATCAAATTCCGTAGAGAAATATTCTCCACCTCTATCACTCCGAATTATTTTAATTTTTCTTTCCTTTTGATTCTCTACCACAGATTTAAATTCCTTAAATCTTTCAAAGGCCTCATCTTTTGTTCTCAATAGATATACATATAAAAACCGAGAACAATCATCTATAAATGTAATGAAATACCTTTTTCCTCCTCTGGTTAATTTACCATTTAATTCACAAATATCAGAATGAATCAAATCTAAAATTTGTGTATCATGCTCTACTTTAGGAAAAGGTTTTCTTGTTATTTTTGCTTCAACGCAAATTTCACATTTATCTTTATGAACATGCTTGCAATCAATATAATCATGAGTTGACATATATTTTATCATATGATAATTTAAATGTCCTAATCTAGCATGCCATAAAGAAGAAGAATCAATGTAAGCAGAAACAACGTTTATTTCATTCACANTGTTATTTTTGCTTCAACACAAATTTCACGTTTATCTTTATGAACATGCTTGCAATCAATATAATTATGAGTTGACATATATTTTATCATATGATAATTTAAATGTCCTAATCTAGCATGCCATAAAGAAGAAAAATCAATGTAAGCAAAAACAACGTTTATTTCATTCACACTTAACTTAAACATGCCATCAAGGAAGTACCCCTTTCCTACAAACAGTCCATCAAGTGCCCAAGTGCCAATCAAAGACCATTAATGGGCTTTGTCTTGCTAGGCTATTTGGGTTTGTCAAATGGGCTTGTACCCATTTAACTAAAGTTACTTTATAACTTTAGTTTGCATTTATAAAGCCTTTTACATACTCTAATTTAACCAATGTGGGACTTGGTTAATTATAAGCATATTTACAAACTATTTCAACATGAAGTGTACCAAGGATTTCATGGAGCAGCACTTTTCGAAATTTACTGGGAAATTGGAACGTAAGCTGGTGCAGTAATTTGTGAATAGTCTATTAGGTGGCTCTGCTGATAAAGATATGAAGCTAATTCAGTCCGTAGATAGTTATGTTAACACAGGCATTCAGAGGTAGAAGGGGTTGATTAATTCGAGTGGATTCATGAAGGGTATTGGAAATGGTGGTTTCTTCAACAATTGTAGGATTTTAGATAGGAAATAAAAGGAAAAAGAGAGAGTCATTTGGGAGAACTTGGTCATCTTTATGTAATATAATAATAAGAGTAAAACCCCTTTTTGGTCCCTGAAAAATTCAACGATGGACAAGTTAGTCCCCCAAAAATGTTCGGTGACAAATTAGTCCTCGAATTATTGTTTTCGCTGACAAATTAGTCCTCGAATTATATTCGCTGACAATTTAGTCCTCGAATTATGGTTTCATACGACAAATTAGTCCTCGAATTGAGGACTAATTTGTCGTACAGAACCATAATTCGAGGACTAAATTGTCAGCCAATATAATTCGAGGACTAATTTGTCAGTGAAAACAATAATTCGAGGACTAATTTGTCACCGAACATTTTTGGGGGACTAACTTGTCCATCGTTGAATTTTTCAGGGACCAAAAAGGGGTTTTACTCTAATAATAATTGCCAAGGAAGAATTAAAGGAGGAACATATCATATAGGATCTATAGTGATGTCAATTAAGCATAGGTTTTTAATAAGGATCTTTGTAGATGGTGGAGTATTAATGAGAGTATCATAGTATGAGTAATATTATGATAGCATAGGGCGTTTTTTTTTTATTTTTTTTAATGTTGTGTTGTTGTGTTGTAACATTTGAGGTATATGAGTAATATATCTTTCTTTCTTTTTCTTTTTTTTTCCTTTTTGTTTTGGTCTTAATTGAAAATTATAGGAAGATTATTAAACTTTTCGTTCTCTAATTAAAAATATAATTATCATTTCGGAAAATAACTAGGTAATAAGATGGGTTTTCTTTTTTTTTCAAAGAGCAATATGGTTGTTTATTAGATTAGATATGCTAAAAAAGATATTTGCTTTGTTGACGCTTGATAATATATATTTTTTTTGACAGATAAAAATTTAAGGTAAGGGGAGGCTACCCCATTCTAAGGCTAAGACATGCCATTTGTCTCAATGAGAGCTTATAGTAATACTTACAAATTACCTATCAAATGAGGACTACTCATAGTGGGATTCAAACTTAGGCTTTACAAGCGAATTAATTCGATCCTTACCAGTTGAACCTAACTGTTGGCGATGCTTGACGATATTAATTACACAGATAGTGAATTCATGATTTAAGAAAACATTAATTTCTTTATTAGTTCAATCATATTTCTTACTGGTACTAATTTATGTTTTGGTAATGGTGCTTTTTAGCTAACAAATAATAAGAAAAAGATCTAGAGAGAATCAATGGGGAAAAATTTGTTATCTTCATATACGTACATGTAATCCTATTTTAAATCATGAATAAATTTCACCTTCACACCTTTTGCTGCCCTCTACCAAATTTCTGAGTAAAAATCTGCACGCTTATTGTATAAAATAGTTTACATAGGCTGGCCTGAATTGCCTAGAAGAAAATGACTATATATAGAATCTAAATTATATTAAATATAGAATTTTATATTTTCTTTCAAATTTTACTATTGTTAATGGCACAAGATGAATATTATATGGCCTGAATTGCCTAGCAGAAAATGACTATATATAGAATCTAAATTATATTAAATATAGAATTTTATCTTTTTCTTTCAAATTTTACTGTTGTTAATCGCACAAGATGGATATTAGTGAAAGTACCCTAGCTAAATTGAACCTCAAAATCAGATTGCTAATCGAAGGGCACCAAGATATGTCACCATTAACGACATATCATTATTCTAAAAATTACAAGCACTAATTTAAAGAAAAGTACTAGAAGTATTTATATGCTTTTGTGTTGGGAGGCAGATATTTTTCTTTTAGGCTATATATTCGGTCAGCCATTACTAGCCATGTAATATAATAGGCAACAGCTATACAGCTGTAATATAATCTCCATGTAATCAGGGTTGATAGGCATATCAATATCGTTGACCCTTTGATAGACACAAGCCAAACTTTGGCAATATTGTTAGGCATATGTTTAGGAGAAATGGTAGGAAATAGGAGAAACCCTAGGTGCTCATTCTTGTATATAAATGATGGTCTTGAGGAATAAAATACACAAGACAGATACTGTTTACATTGGGAAATCTAGATCTAACCAACAAAAACCATAGTTTACATTGGGAAGTCTAGATCTAACCAACAAAAACCATAATGGGAAACACAACAGTTTTGTTTATAACAGTGTTCTTACTTGCCGTTAACTCTGCCGTGAACAGCTGCCCGCCGTCGGACAGGGAGGCGCTGCTGGCCTTCAAGGCGGCTCTTCATGAGCCACACTTGGGAATCTTCAACTCGTGGACGGGCAACGACTGCTGCCATAACTGGTACGGCATTAGCTGTGACCAGCAATCCCGTCGCGTTGCTGACATCAACCTCCGAGGTGAGTCCGAAGATCCTATCTTCGAAAAAGCCCATCGTACTGGCTATATGACTGGTTTCATATCGCCAGAAATCTGTAAGCTCACTCAACTCTCCAGCATCACCATCGCCGACTGGAAGGGAATCTCCGGCGAAATCCCTCGCTGCATCTCCTCCTTGTCTTTCCTTCGAATCATTGATCTCATTGGAAACCAAATCTCTGGCGATATTCCCAGCGATATTGGCAGACTTCATCACCTCACCGTATTCAACATCGCCGATAATCAAATATCCGGCAAAATCCCACCGTCATTGACGAAACTGACTAGTTTGATGCACCTTGACCTCCGAAACAACCGAATCTCTGGTCCCCTTCCAGGAAGCTTTGGCAAGCTTAGGATGTTGAGCAGAGCTCTACTGAGTGGGAACCAGATCAGTGGGCAGATTCCAAGTTCCATTTCTCGAATTTATCGTCTCGCGGATCTGGATCTCTCTCGGAATCAACTCTCAGGGCCCATCCCGGCATCTCTCGGTAAAATGGCAGTTCTTGCTACGTTAAATCTGGATGGTAATAAGTTATCGGGAAACATGCCGGTGAGCTTGTTTACCTCGGGAATCAGTGATTTAAACTTGAGCCGAAACAATCTAGAGGGGAATATACCAGATGTGTTCGAGCCCAGATCTTCTTTCACAGTTCTCGATTTATCGTATAACAATTTGAAGGGTACCATTCCAAAATCCATATCATCCGCTTCCTACATTGGTCACTTGGATTTGAGTCACAACCACCTTTGTGGCCAGATCCCAAGTGGCTCATCTTTTGATAATCTTGAAGCGTCGTCGTTTGTTTACAACGATTGCCTTTGTGGGAAGCCACTTAAACCTTGTTAGAACGTAACACCATCACTCAAACGCCGTGAATATTTATCAAATAGCTTGTAACTAGTGGTGCTAAGGTCCAAAAACACACACAAAAACATGTGTTTGTATTAGATATTATTCCTCCATTTTCCTCTCAAAAGATTTGTATTTTGTTAAAGGAAGACACATATGTTTAATTAACTGATTGTGCTTGTGTCTTATTATTCGTAATGCTGTTAAATAAAATAGAGGGTTGATTTCATGCACGTAACCTTGCATGAATTTGAACCAAAAGTGTGAACTGCCATTGTCAATAAGTGAGTATTATCATCTCTCATAATTCACTCGATCCGGTTCCAATGGAATTTGAAGTTGGAACCTCATAGTGTTCAATCAATATGGATATGTGCGTTTGGAGACTAAAAAAATATCTATTTTATCATAAAGACAGCTAAAATGTGGAGTCAGAATTTCAAGATATATGAAAAGAGAAATAAGCGAAGGCGATATCAGTGTTGGAAACTTATTACAAGTATCGTATTCTTCTTGAAATGGAGAATCACATGGCATATTACAAGTGTCTTATTCTTGTTTGAATGGAGAATCACATGCTAATGATAGCGAGAAAAACCGTGGTTCCAATTCAAGCCAAGAATCTGTGGTTCTAGACAAGAAGCAGCTTCCACTTTTAAATATTTTATAATAGGCAGCACCCATCACCTAATTACAATAATTGTAGCAATATAATGGGCAACAAGATAGGAGGGAGTCAGATCAATAATAACAACCTTACTTATTCCCCCGTCGTTGCTCCTGGCGGTCCTCCAATACAAATCACCCGTTCCACCAGTCCTGACAGTAAACCGGGCCTTTTGTCTGAGAAACTTTGCATTACTTGCAATATGGATAACCGGTCATTTTCTTTGGCAGTAGAGATAGTTGGCCTACTGGGTCGTGTACTCGGGGTTGGATTGGAGATCGAGGAAAAAGTTGAAGGCAAGGCTTCCGCCAAGCTATCGGTTCAGGCAGTAGTAGATCAAGCAAACGATGCTTCGTGCGAAATGAGGAGTAAGTTTAATGGCGCTATCGAGGTGGAGAAGGGGAAGTTCAGCTCCCCTCCCATACCAGACAGAGAGTTTGTGACGTATGATTTTACTGATCGTAAGTCATCAAGTTTTTTCATCGTGGAGAAGAAGAGTAACGCAGAGTTCGTGGAGCGGATCACTGCTGCACACTATTTTTCTATTGGTGAAGATGCAGTTTACTATGTGGCCATTAAGATAGTAGCAAGTAATAAAGGTGAAGGGTTGTGTGTTGAGGTGGAGGGCCCTGTGAAGCGTACCAATGATTTTGTGGAGCAGCTCCTTCAGAAATTTTTTGGGAAAATGGAACGTAAGCTGATGCAACAATTTCTGAACGCTCTATGAAGTGGCACTGGTGATAAAGATATGAAGCTACTTCAGTCTCTAGGTAGTTATGTTAACGCAGGCATGCAGAGCCAGAAGGGGTTGATTAATTCGAGTGGATTCATGACGGGTTTTGGTAATGGTGCTTTCATCAACAACTGTAGGATTTCACCTAACAAATAAAAGGAAAAAGAGAGAGAATCATTTGGGAGGACTTGGTCATCTTTATGTAATAATAATAATTGCCAAGGAAGAATCAAAGGAGGAACATGTTATATTGGATCTAAATTGATGTCAATTAAACATAGGTTTTTAGTAAGGACCTTTGTAGAAGGTGGAATATTAATGAGAGTATCAAATTATGAATATGTTTTTTTTTTTTTTTTTTAGAGTAAAACTTTTTTTTAGTCTTTAGAAAATGCAGCTACTGATAAATTCGTCCTTAAAAAATTTTCAGTGATAAATTGGTCATTGAATTATTATTCTATCTGACAAATTAGTCTTCTGGTACTTTAATGAGAAAAGTTCTAGACCCCTGCAGACCATTTTCTTAAATTTTTTTCACTGATCTTGTCTAGTTATGTTTAAGCCCTCATTTTCTCATTCAAGTCTTTATTTTCTTTTCATTGATATTGCCTATTGGAGGATTAATTTGTCAGCGAAATAATAATTCAACGACCAATTTGTCACCGAAAATTTTTGGAGGAAGAATTTGTCAGTGGTTGCATTTTTCAAGGACTAAAAAAGGGTTTTACTCTTTTTTTTTAATGTTGGTTGTTGTGTTGTAAGTTGTAACATTTGAGGTATATGAGTAATATATCTTTCTTATTTTCTTCTTTGTTTTTGTTGTTTCGGTCTTAATTGAAAATTATAGGAAAATTATTGAACTCTTCATACTCTTTCCGTCTCTTTTCAAGCTCTTTCATCATCTCTGCCTCCCTAGCCTTTCAACGGCGGCGCACTGGAACAGAGATTTTGATAAATTGAACCTCAAAATCAGATTGCTAATCGAAGGACACCAAGATATGTCACCATTAACGACATATCATTATTCTAAAAATTACAAGCACTAATTTAAAGAAAAGTATTAGAAGTATTTATATGCTTTTGTGTTGTGAGGCAGATATTTTTTTTCTTTTAATGCACTTAGACAAATGAAAATTTAAAGGTTTTTCCTTAAATTTTGTTCTTCAGGACACATAAGTTGTAATTCTTTGGTTAAAATATATTGTAGGTCTTAGTAGTTTGGACGGATTTTGAATCAGATTTCTATAAATTTTTTTTTCTCTTTTGAGGCCTTTATAGTTTGAATTTTTTTTAATTGGGTCTCTGTTGTTAACTCTGGTTAAATCCATCAGTTTAGTGTTGACATGACAAACAACTTGTCTATGTGTCAATAAAAGAAATTGATGTGGTACCAAAATGGCTCAAAAATTGTCACCTCATTAACTTTTTTATGCACTTTTTTTAGCTAAAATTTGATGAAATGACAATTTTTGTGGCACTTTGGCATTATGTTAACTTTTTTTATTGCTATATAGACAAGTCGTTTCCTATATCAGTATTAAATTGATAGAGTTATAATCAAGAGTGATACTAGTAGAGACCAAATTAAAAAAATTTCAAACTATAAAGGTTCAAAAGAGGAAAAAAAAAATTATAGGGACTTGATTTAAAATTCTTCTAAACTATAAAGAGCTACAATATATTTTAACCTAATTCTTTTAGTGCATGAGCGAATACCAATTTAATACAATCTGAGAAAGATATTCTATTTAATATAAAAGATAACTCGATCAATTGTGGAATCAGAATGTAAATCTATTATATCTTCTTCATTCTTTTGATTTTACGTTTAGTTGAAATGAGGTAGACCGGAAGACCTTGCAAATTGCAATATTGAACTTTTGATTTGCATCAATACTATTAATTAAAGCATGGCACACACATTACTATTGGTTAATGTGACCTTTCATAAATTTAAAGTCCTAAATTTTATTCTCATTCTCTCAATATATATTTCTAACCAGAAAATATAGGTTCCTCTATCTAATGGCAACTTGATCTTTATCTATTTCAGATATTGGATAGGAAATGAGATGGGTTATCTCGTCCCATAATCTTATGTAGTAGATTTTTTCACTAGAAAAATTAGAGAAGAATACATAGCGAAAATAGAACTTATGAGATCAAACTTTAGTTCTTATGACTAAGGGTGACTAGGGGAGGTGCCATTAAACCCAAATGTCATTGGCTATAATAGTTATTTCATATGTTATCTATCTTTCTCTTTATGATGACTAACTTTTTAAACAATTTTTGGGAAAAAAATTGTTCTACCCTCTGAAGTTAAGTTACACTAACTCCCCTCGGACATTACTGCTAAGGCTAAACTCAAGATTGAAATATTAGAGAGGTTGAGATAAAAATGATTGAATGTTTTTACGAAAATAGTAAGATTTTAAGGGCCGGGATCAATCGTTTTTATTTTATTTATTTATTTATTTTTATATATATGGCCAAAATATAATTTATTTTATAATAATATAATAGAAAACATTGGAAAATTTTTAAAAGATTATATTCAGATGTTCACAGTATATAGCTTATCTCCTTAAGGGAAAATATTACTTCAATAAATTAAATAACAAGTGTAACTCAAGTTTTAAGTTTCATGTATTAATTTGATCATAAACATGATCAAGTAAGTTTGAGTTGAAGAGACTTAAGAGAGAATATTATATCAAATCATTGTTAACATAGTATATGAGTAAATAGTAGTCTAATATATTCTAAGATTTTTTTTCAGGGGCACCAAATATAATAAAGGATAGCTTATCTTCTCTCAAAATTCACTCCATTCAGTCCTAATGAAATTTGAAGTTGAGACCTCCACCATTGAGACACAGTGCTCAATCATTATGATATGTGCCTTTGAGGACTCAACAAAAATATTTTATTTTGTCATAAAGAGAGCTAAAATGTGGAATCATAATTTCAAGATATATGAAAATATTTACTTTATTTTCACTTTTGTTTAAGTAAAAATAAACAGAGGGGACATATAAGTATATAGATTCTTCTCTATATATTAGAGTTTCTAAATATATATTGGATAATCACAGAATTTAGTTGGATTGTGCAGACAGATAGTAAGTTTTTAACATATATATTGGGTAAAAGGACAAGTTCCAAATGTAGGATTATGTTTTTTTTGGGATACTTTTGACTCTGACTACAGCTTAGCTTAATTAGAGCTTACGAGTTGAATGTTGGAAACTTATTACAAGTATCGTATTCTTCTATAAATGGAAAAGCACATGGCATATGACAAGTATCTTATTCTTCTTTAAATGGAGAATCACATGCTAGTGGTAGCCAGAATAACCATGCTCAATTCAAGCCGAGAATATGTATTTCTAGACATGTAGTAGCTTCCACTTATTAATATTTCATAATGCCAAGGCCAGGAAAGGCAGCACCCATCACCAAATTTCAATAATTGTAGCAATATAATCAGCAACAAAATGGGAAGGAGTAAGATCAAGAAAAAGAGCCTTACTTCCAAGAAGAGCCTTACTTCTTCCCCCGCCGTTGCTCCTGGCGGTCCTCCAATACAAGTCACCCGTTCCACCGAGGGTGACAGAGAAACGGACGACTTCTCCGAGAAACTTTGCATTACATGCAATATGGGTAACCGGTCATTCTCTTTGGAATTAACCCAAGAGAGCATAATGGGTCGTGTGTTCGGGGTTGACATGGAGATCGAGGAAAAAGTTGAAGGCAATGCTTCCGCCAATCTAACGGTTGCAGCAATAGTACACCAAGCGAACGGTGCTACATGTTTATGTTGAAATAGTTTGTAAATGTGTTTATAAAACCAAGTCCCACGCATTGGTTAAATTAGAATATATAAAAGATTTTATAAAGGCTAATTAAAGTTATAAAATAACTTTAGATAAATGAGCATAAGTTCATTTGACAAGTCCAAAATAGTTTAATAAGTCAAAATCTATTAATGGTCTTGACAAATATTTTAACAATTTAATGAGAAGTGAGTTTAGTGGCGGTATTGAGGTGCAGAAGGGCAAGATTTGCTGCCCTTCTATACTAGGCACAGAGTTTGTGATGTATGGGTTTAATGATCTTGAGTCACAAAGCTTTTTCAATCTGGAGAAGAAGATTAACGCGGAGTTTGTGGAGATGATCACTGCTACACGCTGTTTTTCTATTGGTGAAGATGTGTTTTACTATGTGGCCATTAAGATAGTAGCAAGTAATAGAGGTGCAGGGTTGCGTGTTGAGGTGGAGGGCCCTATGAAGCGTACCGAAGATTTCGTGGAACAGTTCTTTTTCAAAGTTTTTGAGAACGCGGAACGTATTGCGAAGCAATAATTTGTGAACAGTATATTCAGTGGCTCTGCTGATAAAGATATGAAGCTAATTCAGGCTTCAGGTAGTTATGTTAACACAGGCATGCAGAGGCAGATGGGGTTCATTAATTCGAGTGGATTCTTGAAGGGTATTGGTAATGGTGGTTTCTTCAACAATTGTAGGATTTTTTCTAGGAAATAAAAGGAAAAGGAGAGAGAATCATTTGGGAGAACTTGGTCATCTTTATGTACTATAATAATAATTACCAAGGAAGGCTCAAAGGAGTAGTGATGTTAATTAAACATAGGCTTTTAATAAGGACCTTTGTAGAAGGTGGAATATTAACGAGAAACTCTTTGTATGATTTTTTTTTTTTTTAATGTTGGGTTGTTGTGTTGTATATAACATTTGAGGTGTATGAATAATATGTCCTTTTTTTTTGTTTGGGTCCTAATTGAAAATTATATTCTCTTAAAAGAAAAGAAAAAGATATGAAGATTATTGAACTTTTCGTACTCTATGTAAAAATATAATTATCGTTTAACAAAATATCTAAAAACTAAGTAATAAGACGAGGTTTTTTTCAAAGAGCAATATGGTTGTTCTTTAGATTAAATATGCTAGAAGAGACTATTTACTTTGTTGACGCTTGACAATATTAATTATACAAAGAGTGAATTCATGATTTAAAAAAATATTAATTTTTTAATTAGATCAAGCATATTTTTTTACTGGTAATAATTTCCAAGTAAAAATTTGCTCACTTATTATTATTATTATTGATGGAAAGATGAAATATCATTAAGTTTCTAAAGCCAAAAAAATTCACAATGAAGCTTGAGGGAATATCAAGCGCGCCAAGCAGAAAAAGAGAATATAGTAGATCTATTCTCAGTCTTACAATAAAATAGTTTACAGAGGTTGGCCTGAATTAATTACCTAGCAGAAACAGACTATATATAGAATCTAAATTATATTAAATATAGATCACTTTTATCTTCTTCTTTCAAATTTTACTGCTGTTAATCGCCCAAGGTGGATATTAGTGAAATTACCCTAGCTACTGTGACTCCAATTTCAAGGTATGTTGTTGATTCAATCTAGTTGCAAAAATTGACTGATCCAAATTTCTCAGTCTGTCAAACCACAAGACATCCAATTCTTATAAGAATGTGAACTTTTGTAGTGGAAAACTTATCTTTAAAACATGTTTGTTTATTCTCCTTTTGGTACTGGAGGTTGACTGGCTTAACATCTTTTGACTTCTTTCCTTACAACCCTAGACCTTATACTAAGTGCTAAACTATATATTAAAGTTTTCTCTTGTGGACATATAAAAAAAAAAATGTGTACAAAGAATCTAATCTAATCCTCCATGAGAAATAACACAAATAAAATCTAGACATATATATATATATATATATATATATATATATCATATTTCAACTTGGAGTCTCCTCAATTTCCAAATCATACTAGGGATGCAATATACAATTTTTTTTTTTAATACACATCATGCTTGGGATATGATATTCAAATTCTTTTTAGTGCATGTAGAATCTATATATCTAATCCAAGAAGATAAATCTTTTGGTAAATAATCCAAAAAGGATATTCTATTTAAATATGAATATATTACTCATCATAGAGTATGATGTTAAAATTCTTAAGAAGAATCATTTGGGAGAAATTAGTCCACTATAGAAGCTCCACAACATGTAATAGTCTACGTAAAGTTGTTTTGTCTACTAGAGATTAATAGGTGGTAATTTATCCCCTTTCAAAAACCCAGCCTCTTGCTTGGAACTCCCAATATGACTCTTGAGACATAAAAATTGTAATTCTTTTAGTGCATGAGTGGATACCAATCTAATACAATTCAAGAAAGATATTATATTTTAATATAAAAGAAAACTCAATTGTGGAATCAAAATGCAAATCTTTGTCATATCTTCTTAATTCTTTTGGTTTTACATTTAGTTCAAATGAAATGAAGACATTGCGATATTGAACTTTTGATTAGCATGAATAGTATTAATGCAAGCATGGCACACACAGTAAATTGGTTAATGTGTATTTTTCTAAACATAATCTTTGGGGAAAAAAAAAATTGTTCTACCCTCTTGGGAATTATGTTGAAGTGAAGTTACAATAACTCCCCTTTGACATTACTGCGAAGATTAAACTTAAGATTAAAATATTAGAGAGGTTGAGATAAAAATGATTAAATGTTTTTAAGAAAAATAGTAAGACTTTAAGGGCCGGGGATCAGTAATTTTTTTAATATAAAAAATAATTTTATTTTGAAAAAATGTAACAGGAAAATATTGAATTTTTTTAAAAGATTACATTCAGATCACAATAGCTGATCTCTTTAAGGGGAAATATTGCTTCAATAAATTAAATAACAAGTGTAACTCAAGTTTTAAGTTTCATATATTAATTTGCTCATAAACATGATCAAGTAAGTTTGAATTGAAGAAACTTAAAAGAGAGACGACTATCATATCAAATCAAGCATGGTACACATAGTGCATGAGTAAATAGAAATTTAATATATATGTTAAGAAATAATTTTTTTTCGGGGACGCTAAATAATAAGGGATATATAGCTTATTCTCTCTCAAAATTCACTCCATTTAGTCCTAATGGAATTTGGTAAAGAGTACTCAATCATGACTATATATACGTGCCTTTGGGAACTGAAAAAAAAAATATTTTTTATCAAATAAACAGCTAAAATGTGAAATCAAAATTTCAAGATATATGAAAAGAGTTACTTTAATTATTTCCATTTCTGTTTAAGTAGAAATAAGCAAAGGAAACATATAAGTATATAGATTCTTCTCTATATAGATATATATTGGATAATCACAGAATTTAGTAGGATTGATGCTACAAGTATCGTATTCTTCTTTAAATGGAGAATCACATGGCATACTACAAGTATCTTATTCTTGTTTGAATGGAGAATCACTTGCTAGTGATAGCGAGAAAAACCATGCTTCCAATTCAAGCTAAGAATCTGTAGTTCTAGACATGTAGCAGTTTCCACTTAAGATAGCAGCAAGTAATTATAATAGAGGGCTGTGTGTTGAGGTGGAGGGCCCTATGAAGCGTACCAAGGATTTCGTGGAGCAGCAGTTTTCGAAATTTACTGGGAAATGGAACGTAAGATGACGCAACAATTTCTGAACAGTCTATTATGTGGCTCTGCTGATAAAGATATGAAGCTAATTCAGTCCGGAGATAGTTATGTTAACACAGGCATGCAGTGGCAGAAGGGGTTGATTAATTCGAGTGGATTCATGAAGGGTATTGGTAATGGTGGTTNGTTATTCGCACAAATTAAACTAAATGAATGTAAAATGCATGATATATGATACTAGTAAAAACTAAACTTCCTCTTATAGGCTTATTCATTTCTTCTCATCTCATGCTCACAAAAGAAAATCATTAGCATATTAACAAAGAATAAGTAGAGAAAGAAAAAGATTAAGCCAAAAATTTGAAAACCTAACTTCTAAAAAAAAAAAAAANAAAAAAAGGTAAATGTAAAACAAAGGGATATAACCAACAAGCTATGTAAATGAATTTACTCTTAATTTTATTTCAATTGAACCATTTAAACAAAGAAAAAATGAAAGATTGAACTTGATCACTAAACAATAACTAATATACACATCATTAATGGGCCCTTCATCAAAAGAAATCAAAAGACTAATATTAATATTAGGCTCAATCTAAATAACACTAGAACAAAAAGCAAAGAGGATAAAAAAAAAAAAAAGTTGGGCTGCTAGCTCAATTCGTGGGCTTGTTTCAATCAAATAAACAGCCCAAGCAAATAAAAGGACATACACCAGCCCATTTTGTGGCCCTGGTTCAACAAGGCAAGTAACATCCTAATACCACATCAGCCCAAGCTAGCAAGTAAAACTAAGTAAAGCAAAAAAAAATTGAACAAACACATTTTCAGTCCAGAACCATAGCAATGAAATAAATAGTTTGACCATGAATCCACTCTAAAGCCAGACTCATAGAAAGCAAATTAAAGCAATGTAATTGATTAACCTGTTTCGGCCTTGACCCAATAACAAACAAAACATAAAAACTCCTCTCATGCCCTTAACAATAAAAGCCCAAATAAACAAAATAAACACACTTTAACAAAATTGCAAACAACATTAAAAGAAATCAGCAACCAAAAGCTATATGATACATAAAAAGAAAAAGAAAGGAGGGAGGGATGGAGAGGAAAGGGTGAAAACGCAGGGGAGAGAGAGAGCTTCTCTCTTGGGTCTAGGAGCTTAAAAATTGGTTTTTTTTTTTCACTTAATCAGTGTGCTAAGGTAAGGATCTTTTTCTCTATTTCACTCTTTCTTCCAAAATCTCTCTACCTTTCTCTCTGAATCTATGTTTCTCTTTCTAGAAAAATGATTTTCTCTCTCTAACTTGGCTTCTCCCTCTAGTTCGATTGCTCTCTTTTTGACTAGACTTCTATTATGCTTCATCCTTGATTTCATACATGAACCTAAATTTTTTTTTTTCTAATTTTGTTCTCTTTTAATTGGAGTGAATAGAGAATGGCTTGATTTTATTTGGCAAAGGGGACTGATTTTCTCTCCCTCTAGCGTCTCTCTAAAAATTGGTTCCTGGAACCACCGCCACTGGTGGCACTGCCTTGCCTTACCTCTCACCAGTGCCTTATTATTAAAAATAAAATAAAAATGAATAATAACATCAGGATGCAGAAAATGAGTCTTTACTAATTGTACCTGTGAGGTATGTTTTGTAATGTGTGATTTCTTCTTCTTCAATGTATGAGTTCGGTAAGTGTTTTGCTCTTTGTAATGCTCTATGCAGCTGCTGCTCTTGGTTCTCCCTCTCTGTGTGTTTTTTTCTTTTCGTTCTGCCCCTCTTATATTGTTGTAGCCTTACCCTTCATGTTTCTCTCCCCTATTTTCTAACTGCTGCACATGTCTCTCTTATCTTTTATACATGAACTCACGTCTCTCTCCCCCATGTTTCTAATTGCTGCACATGCCTCTTTTATCTCCTATGCGTGAACTCACGTCTCTCTCCCCCTTATTTCCACGTCTCTTTTATATATATATTTTTTATTGGACGAAATATAGTGTCCATAGGATATATAGCTCATTCTCTCTCAAAAGTCACTCCATTTAGTCCTAATGGAATTTGAAGTTAGGACCTTTACCATTGGTGCATAGTACTCAATCATGACGATATATACGTGCCTTTGGGAACTGAAAAAAAAAATCTTTTATCAAATAAACAGCTAAAGTGTGAAATTAAAATTTCAAGAGATATGAAGAGTTACTTTAATTATTTCCATTTCTGTTTAAGTAGAAATAAGCAAAGGGAACATATAAGTATATAGATTCTTTTCTATATAGATTCTTCTCTATATAGATATATATTGGATAATCACAGAATTTAGTAGGATTGATGCTACAAGTATCGTATTCTTCTTTAAATGGAGAATCACATGCCATATTACAAGTATCTTATTCTTGTTGGAATGGAGAATCACTTGATAGTGATAGCGAGCAAAACCATGCTTCCAATTCAAGCAAAGAATCTGTAGTTCTAGACATGTAGTAGCTTCCACTTATAAATATTTCATAATGCCAAGGCCAGGAAAGGAAGCACCCATCACCCAATTTCAATAATTGTAGCAATATAATCAGCAACAAAATGGGAAGGAGTAAGATCAAGAAAGAGAGCCCTACTTCTAAGAAGAGCCTTACTTCTTCCCCCGCCGTATCTCCTGGCGGTCCTCCAATACAAGTCACCCGTTCCACCGAGGGTGACAGAGAAACGGAATTCTTCTCCGAGAAACTTTGCATTACATGCAATATGGGTAACCGGTCGTTCTCTTTAGAATTAACCCAAAGGGGCATAATGGATCGTGTGGTCGGGGTTGAAATGAAGATCGAGGAAAAAGTTGAAGGCAAGGCTTCCGCCATTCTAACGGTTACGGCAATAGTACACCAAGCAAACGGTGCTTCATGTTTAATGACAAGTGAGTTTAGTGGCGGTATCAAGGTGCATAAGGGTAAGATTTGCAGCCCTTCTATACCAGACGCAGAGTCTTTGATGTATGTGTTTAATGATCCTGAGTCTCGAAGCTTTTTCAATCTGGAGAAGAAGATTAACGCTGAGTTTGAGGAGATGATCACTGCTACACACTGTTTTTCTATTGGTGAAGATGCATATTACTATGTGGCCATTAAGATAGTAGCAAGTAATAGAGGTGCAGGGTTGCGTGTTGTGGTGGAGGGCCCTGTAAAGCGTACATATTCTTTCGTGACGCAGCTCTTTATGGAAGTTTTTGGGAACGCGAGAGATAATGTGATCGAACAATTTGTGAACGGTGTATTCAGTGGCTCTGCTGATGAAGATATGAAGCTAATTCAGGCTTCAGGTAGTTATGTTAACACAGGCATCCAGAGCCAGATGGGGTTGATTAATTCGAGTGGATTCTTCACGGGTATTGGTAATGGTGGTATCTTCAACAATTGTAGGATTTCTTCTTCGAAATAAAAGGAAAAGGAGAGAGAATCATTTGGGAGAACTTGGTCATCTTTATGTAATATAATAATAATAGCATAGGAAGGCTCAAAGGAGTAGTGTTGTTAATTAAACATAGGCTTTTAACAAGGACCTTTGCAGAAGGTGGAATATTAACGAGAAGCTCTTTGTATGATTTTTTGTTTTTTTTAATGTTGGGTTGCTGTGTTTTATATAACATTTGAGGTGTATGAATAATATGTCCTTTTTTTTTTGTTTGGGTCCTAATTGAAAATTATATTCTCTTAAAAGAAAAGAAAAGAAAAGAAAAGAAAATGAAATGAAGATTATTGAACTTTTCGTACTCTATGTAAAAATATAGTTATCGTTTAACAACATATCTAAAAACTAAGTAATAAGATGAGGCTTTTTTTCAAAGAGCAATATGGTTGTTCATTAGATTGGATATGCTAAAAAAGACTATTTGTTTTGTTGATGCTTGACAATATTAATTATACAAAGAGTGAATTCATGATTTAAGAAAACANATTTATTTTGTTGATGCTTGACAATATTAATTATACAAAGAGTGAATTCATGATTTAAGAAAACATTAATTTTTTAATTAGATCAGGCATATTTTTTTACTGGTAATTTATATGTTTTGGTAATGGTGTGCTCTCCTCAACAATTGTAGGTCTTTAGCTAACAAATAATAAGAAAAAGGTCTAGAGAGAATCAATGGGGGATAAATTTGTTATCTATAAACCAAATTTCTAAGTAAAAATTTGCTCACTTATTATTATTATTATTATTGATGGAAAGATGAAATATTATTAAGTTTCTAAAGCCAAAAAATTTACGATGAAGCTTGGCGGAATATCAAGCCAAACAGAAAAAGAGAATATAGTAGATCCATATTCAGTCTTACAATAAAATAGCTTACATAGGTTGGCCTGAATTAATTGCCTAGCAGAAACAGACTATATATAGAATCTAAATTATATTAAATATATATCACTTTTATCTTTTTCTTTCAATTTTTACTGCTGTTGATCGCACAAGGTGGATATTAGTGAAATTACCCTGGCTACTGCGACTCCAATTTCAAGGTATGTTGTTGATTCAATCTAGTTGAAAAAATTGACTGATCCAAATTTCTCAGTCTGTCAAACCACAAGACATCCAATTCCTATAAGAATGTGAACTTTTGTATTGGAAAACTTATCTTTAAAACATGTTTGTTTATTCTCTTTTTGGTACTGGAGGTTGACTGGCTTAACATCTTTTGACTTATTTCCTTACAACCCTAGACCTTATACTAAGTGCTAAACTATATATTAGAGTTTTCTCTTGTGGACATATCAAATTTTTTTTTTTTTACAAAGAATATAATCTAATCCTCCATGAGAAATAACACAAATAAAATCTAGACATATATCATATCTATATTTAAGGATAATTAATTACTTTTCCCGCTTTAGAGTTGACAAAATTAATCTCTTATAAGTTATATCATATTTCAACTTGGAGTCTCCTCAATTTCCAAATCATACTAGGGATGCAATATTCAATTTTTTTTTTTAATACACATCATGCTTGGGATATGATATTGGAATTCTTTTTAGTGCATGTCGAATCTATATATCTAATCCCAGAAGATAAATCTTTTGGTAAATAATCCAAAAAGGATATTCTATTTAAATATGAATATATTACTCATCGTAGAGTATGATGTTAAAATTCTTAAGAAGAATCATTTGGGAGAAATTAGTCCACTATAGAAGCTCCACAACGTGTAATAGTCTACGTAAATAATAATTTTGTTTTGTCTTTCAAAAACCCAGCCTCTTGCTCGGAACTCCCAATATGACTCTTGAGACATATAAATTGTAATTCTTTTAGTGCATGAGAGAATACCAATCTAATACAATCCAAGAAAGATATTATATTTTAATATAAAAGAAAACTCAATTGTGGAATCAAATGCAAATCTTTATCATATCTTCTTAATTCTTTTGGTTTTACATTTAGTTCAAATGAAATGAAGACATTGCGATATTGAATTTTTGATTAGCATGAATAGTATTAATGCAAGCATGGCACACACAGTAAATTGGTTAATGTGTATTTTTCTAAACATAATCTTTGGGAAAAGAATTGTTCTATCCTCTTTGGAATTCTGTTGAAGTGAAGTTACAATAACTCCCCTTTGACATTACTGCGAAGATTAAACTTAAGATTAAAATATTAGAGAGGTTGAGATAAAAATAATTAAATATTTTTAAGAAAAATAGTAAACTTTAAGGGCCGGGGATCAGTAATTTTTTTAATATAAAAAATAATTTTATTTTGAAAAAATGTAACAGGAAAATATTGAATTTTTTTAAAAGATTACATTCAGATCACAATAGCTGATCTCTTTAAGGGGAAATATTGCTTCAATAAATTAAATAACAAGTGTAACTCAAGTTTTAAGTTTCATATATTAATTTGCTCATAAACATGATCAAGTAAGTTTGAATTGAAGAAACTTAAAAGAGAGACGACTATCATATCAAATCAAGCATGGTACACATAGTGCATGAGTAAATAGAAATTTAATATATATGTTAAGAAATAATTTTTTTTCGGGGACGCTAAATAATAAGGGATATATAGCTTATTCTCTCTCAAAATTCACTCCATTTAGTCCTAATGGAATTTGGTAAAGAGTACTCAATCATGACTATATATACGTGCCTTTGGGAACTGAAAAAAAAATATTTTTTATCAAATAAACAGCTAAAATGTGAAATCAAAATTTCAAGATATATGAAAAGAGTTACTTTAATTATTTCCATTTCTGTTTAAGTAGAAATAAGCAAAGGAAACATATAAGTATATAGATTCTTCTCTATATAGATATATATTGGATAATCACAGAATTTAGTAGGATTGATGCTACAAGTATCGTATTCTTCTTTAAATGGAGAATCACATGGCATACTACAAGTATCTTATTCTTGTTTGAATGGAGAATCACTTGCTAGTGATAGCGAGAAAAACCATGCTTCCAATTCAAGCTAAGAATCTGTAGTTCTAGACATGTAGCAGTTTCCACTTAAGATAGCAGCAAGTAATTATAATAGAGGGCTGTGTGTTGAGGTGGAGGGCCCTATGAAGCGTACCAAGGATTTCGTGGAGCAGCAGTTTTCGAAATTTACTGGGAAATGGAACGTAAGATGACGCAACAATTTCTGAACAGTCTATTATGTGGCTCTGCTGATAAAGATATGAAGCTAATTCAGTCCGGAGATAGTTATGTTAACACAGGCATGCAGTGGCAGAAGGGGTTGATTAATTCGAGTGGATTCATGAAGGGTATTGGTAATGGTGGTTTCTTCAACAATTGTAGGATTTTAGCTAGGAAATAAAAAGGAAAAAGAGAAAGAGTCATTTCGGAGAACTTGGTCATCTTTATGTAAAATAATAATAATTGCCAAGGAAGAATCAAAGGAGGAACACATCATATAGAATCTATAGTGATGTCAATTAAGCATGGGTTTTTAATAAGGATCTTTGTAGAAGGTGGAATATTAATGAGAGTATCACAGTATGAGTATTGTTTTTTTTTTTAAAAAATGTTGGTTTGTTGTGTTATAGCATTTCAGGTGTATGAGTAATATATCTTTCTTTTTTTCCTTTCTGTTTTGGTCTTAATTGAAAATTATAGGAAGATTATTAAACTTTGTGTACTCTATGTAAAAATATAATTATCATTTTGTAAAATATCTAAAATAATTTGGTAACAAGATGAGGCTTTTTTTCCAAAGAGCAATATGGTTGTTCATTAGATTAGATGTGCTAAAAAAGATATTTGTTTTCTTGACGCTTAACGATATTAATTACACAAATAACGAATTCATGATTTAAGAAAACATTAATCTCTTAATTAGATCAATCATATTTCTTAGTGGTATTAATTCTTGGTAATGGAGCTCTCCTCAACAATTATAGATTTTTAGCTAACAAATAATATAAGAAAAAGATATGGAGAGAATCATGCATGGTACAGAAATTTGTTATCTTCATATATGTACATGTAATTCTATTTTAAATAATGAATAAATTTCACCTTTTGCTGCCCTCTACCAAATTTCTGAGTAAAAATATGCACACTTATTGTCTAAAATAGTTTACGTAGGTTGGCCTGAATTGCCTAGACGAAAATGACTCTATATAGAATCTAAATTCTATTAAATATAGAATTTTATCTTTTTCTTTCAAATTTTACTGTTGTTAATCGCACAAGGTGGATATTAGTGAAAATACCCTAGCTAGTGTGACTCCAATTTTTTGTTAGGTTGTTGTGTACTTATGCAGAAGTGCTTATTTCTTTTTGGTAAAATACAACTATAATTCATTAAAAAAATTCCCAGGAGAGGAAAAAAAAAAAGAAAGAGAAGAATCTATATATAGTATTAGATTAGAATTTGGCAAAAGATTATTTGTTTTGAATTTGTTGACGATATAAATTTTAAAGAGTAAACTCATGCAAGGAATATGATATATGAAGTAAGCTTGAGAAGAAATTGTATTACCATAAGAATCAAAAGGGCATATTATTTTAGTGTGAATATAACTCATACATAGAACACGATATTCTTATTCTTTTTGGTGTTTATAAAGAATTTAAATATATATAATTATTTCGTTTAGTGCGTGGGGTTATTACATAGTGCATAAGTAAATAGCAGTCTAAGAAAGATTTTTTTTTCTTCAAGGAACACTATATAAGAAGGTATAGTTTATCCTTTCTAATAATTCACCGGTTCTAATGAAATTGGAACCTCATAGTGCTCAATCATTATGGATATGTGCCTTTAGGGACTCAAAAAAATATCTATTTTATCATTAAGACAAAATGTGGAATCAGAATTTCAAGATATATGAAAAGATTTATTTTATTTCCACTTTTGTTTAAGAACAAATAAGCGAAGGGAATATCAGTGTTGGAAACTTATTACAAGTGCCGTATTTTTCTTTAAATGCGAAATCAAAATTTCAAGATATATGAAGAGATTTACTTTAATTATTTCCACTTCTATTTAAGTAAAAATAAGCTAAGGGAACATACAAGTATATAAATTCTTCTCTATATAAATATATAGTGGATAATCACAAAATTTAGTAGGATTGATGTTACAAAGTATCGTATTCTTCTTTAAATGTTGAATCACATGGCATATTACAAGTATCTTATTCTTGTTTGAATGGAAAATCACATGCTAGTGGTAGCGAGAAAAACAATGCTTCCAATTCAAGCCAAGAATCTATAGTTCTAGACAAGTAGCAGCTTCCACTTATAAATATTTCATAATGCCTTCCAGGAAAGGCAGCACCCATCACCTAATTACAATAATTGTAGCAATATAATGAGCAAAAAGATGGGAGGGAATGAGATCAATAATAAGAGCCTTACTTGTTCCCCCGCCGTTGCTCCTGGCGATCCTCCAATACAAGTCACCAGTTCCACCGGCGGTGACAGAAAAACGGCGGACTTTTCTGAGAAACTTTGCATTACATACAATATGGGTGACCGGTCATTCTCTTTGGACTTAACCCAAGATGGCATAATGGATCGTGTGTTCGGGGTTAAAATGGAGATCGAGGAAAAAGTTGAAGGCAAGGCTTCCGCCAAGCTAATAATTGTGGTAGCACTACTACTACACCAAGCAAACAGTGCTTTCTGTATGATGAGTGATGAGTTTAATGGCGCTATCAAGATGCAGAAGGAGAAGTTAAGCTACCCTCATATACCAGACACAGAGATTGTGAAGTATAATTTTACTGATTATCCAAAGTCAGAAAGTTGTTTCTATATGCAAAAGAAGAGTAACGCCGAGTTTGTGGAGAGGATCGGTGCTGCACACTGTTTTTCTATTAGTGAAGATGCAGGTTACCATGTGGCCATTAAGATAGCAGCAAGTAATAGAGGGTTGTGTGTTGAGGTGGAGGGCCCTATGAAGCGTACCAAGGATTTCATGGGGCAGCACTTATCGAAATTTTCTGGGAAAATGCAACGTAAGATCGCGCATGATTTTGTGAACGGTATATTCGGTGGCTCTGCTGATAAAGACATGAATATACTTCAGGCTTTAGGTAGCTATGTTAACACAGGCATGCAGAGCCAGAAGGGGTTGATTAATTCGAGTGGATTCATGAAGGGTATTGGTAATGGTGGTTTCTTCAACAATTGTAGGATTTTCTCTAGGAAATAAAAGGAAAAAGAGAGAGAGTCATTTGGGAGAACTTGGTCATCTTTATGTAATATAATAATAATAATTGCCAAGGAAGAATCAAAGGAGGAACATATCCTACAGGATCTCTAGTGATGTCAACTAAACATAGGTTTTCAATAAGGATATTTGTAGAAGGTTGGAATATTAATGAGAGTATAGTATGAATATGGTTTTTTTTTTCTTTTTTTAAATGTTGGGTTGTTGTGTTGCAAGTTGTAACATTTGAGTAATATATCTTTCTATTTTTCTTTTTTGTTTTTGTTGTTTCGGTCTTATTGGA
The DNA here is from genome assembly GCA_003255065.1 of Cercis canadensis. Taxonomy (NCBI): domain Eukaryota; kingdom Viridiplantae; phylum Streptophyta; class Magnoliopsida; order Fabales; family Fabaceae; genus Cercis; species Cercis canadensis. The sequence goes on from QAOA01001150.1 coordinate 85,382, forward strand.
ATATTATAGGAAGATTATTGAACTTTTCTTAGTAATATATCTAAACTAACTCAATAATAAGATGAGGCTTTCTTCCAAAGAGCAATATGGTGGTTCATTAGATTAGATATGATAAAAAAAAATATTATTTGCTTTGTTGACCGCTTGACAATATTAATTATACAAATAGTGAATTCATGATTTAAGAAAAACATCAATTTTTTAATTAGATCAATCATATGTCTTACTGGTAATTTATGTTTTGGTAATATATGGTGCTGGCAAATAATAAGAAAAAGATCTAGAGAGAATGAATGGGGGAGAAATTTCTCATATTCACACACACACACACCCCTTTTGCTGCCCTCTACCAAATTTCTGAGTAAAAATTTGCGCACTTATTGTATAAAATAGTTATAAATAGGTTGGCCTGAATTTCTCAGCAGAAACAGACTATATATAGAATATAAATTATATTAAATATAGACTTTTATCTTTTTCTTTCAAATTTTATTCCTGTTAATCGCACAAGGTGGATATTAGTGAAAGTACCCTAGCTAGTGTGACTCCAAATTTTTGTTAGGTTGTTGTGTTGTACTTATGCAGAAGTGCTTGTTTCATTTTGGGAAAATACAATTCTAATTCATAAAAAACAAATGCCAAGGAGAGAAAAAAAAAAAAAAAAAAAAAAAGAGAGAGAAGAATTTATATATAGTATTAGATTAGAATTTGTCAAAAGATTATTTGTTTTGAATTTGTTGACAATATAAATTTTAAAAGAGTGAACTCATGGAAGGAATATGATATATGAAGTAAGCTTGAAAAGAAATTGGATTACCATAAGAATCAAAAGGGCATATGATTTTAGCGTGAATATAACTCATACATAGAACATGATATTCTTATTCTTTTTGGTGTTTATAAAGAATTTAAATATATATAATTATTTCGTTTAGTGCGTGGGGTTATTACATAGTGCATAAGTAAATAGCAGTCTAAGAAAGATTTTTTTTTTTTTCTTCAAGGAACAGTACTATATAAGAAGGTATAGTTTATCCTTTCTAATAATTCACCGGTTCTAATGAAATTGGAACCTCATAGTGCTCAATCATTATGGATATGTGCCTTTAGGGACTCAAAAAAATATCTATTTTATCATTAAGACAAAATGTGGAATCAGAATTTCAAGATATATGAAAAGATTTATTTTATTTCCACTTTTGTTCAAGAACAAATAAGCGAAGGGAATATCAGTGTTGGAAACTTATTACAAGTACCGTATTTTTCTTTAAATGCGAAATCAAAATTTCAAGATATATGAAGAGATTTACTTTAATTATTTCCACTTCTGTTTAAGTAAAAATAAGCGAAGGGAACATACAAGTATATAAATTCTTCTCTCTCTCTCTCTCTCTCTCTCTCTCTCTCTCTCTCTCTCTCTATATATATATATATAGTGGATAATCACAAAATTTAGTAGGATTGATGCTCCAAGTATCGTATTCTTCTTTCTTTTTTCTTTTTTATAAGAAGTATCGTATTCTTCTTTAAATGTTGAATCACATGGCATATTACAAGTATCTTATTCTTGTTTGAATGGAAAATCACATGCTAGTGGTAGTGAGAAAAACAATGCTTCCAATTCAAGCCAAGAATCTATAGTTCTAGACAAGTAGCAGCTTCCACTTATAAATATTTCATAATGCCTTGCCAGGAAAGGCAGCACCCATCACCTAATTACAATAATTGTAGCAATATAATGGGCAACAAGAAGGGAGGGAGTCAGATCAATAATAAGAGCCTTACTTCTTCCCCCGCCGTTGCTCCTGGCGGTCCTCCAATACAAGTCACCCGTTCCACCGACGGTGACAGAAAAACGGACGAATTCTCAGAGAAACTTTCCATTACATGCAATATGGGTAACCGGTCATTCTCTTTGGAATTAACCCAAGAGGGCATAATGGATCGTGTGTTCGCGGTTGAAATGGAGATCGAGGAAAAAGTTGAAGGCAAGGCTTCCGCCAATCTAACGGTGGAACTACTACACCAAACACAGGGTGTTTTCTGTATAATGGCTAATGAGTTTAGTGGAGCTATCGAGGTGCAGAAGGAGAAGTTCAGCTGCCCTCCTACACCAGACACAGAGATTGTGAAGTATAATTTTACTGATCCTAAGTCGGAAAGTTGTTTCTTTATGGAGAAGAAGAGTAACGCAGAGTTTGTGGAGAGGATCGCTGCTGCAAACTGTTTTTCTATTAGTGAAGATGCAGTTTACTATGTGGCCATTAAGATAGCAGCAAGTAATAGAGGGTTGTGTGTTGAGGTGGAGGGCCCTATGAAGCGTACCAAGGATTTCATGGAGCAGCACTTTTCGAAATTTACTGGGAAATTGGAACGTAAGCTGTGGCAGCAATTTGTGAACGGTCTATTAGGTGGCTCTGCTGATAAAGATATGAAGCTAATTCAGTCCGCAGATAGTTATGTTAACACAGGCATGCAGAGGCAGAAGGGGTTGATTAATTCGAGTGGATTCGTGAAGGGTATTGGTAATGGTGGTTTCTTCAACAATTGTAGGATTTTAGCTAGGAAATAAAAAGGAAAAANTAAGTAAAAATAAGCTAAGGGAACATACAAGTATATAAATTCTTCTCTATATAAATATATAGTGGATAATCACAAAATTTAGTAGGATTGATGTTACAAGTATCGTATTCTTCTTTAAATGTTGAATCACATGGCATATTACAAGTATCTTATTCTTGTTTGAATGGAAAATCACATGCTAGTGGTAGCGAGAAAAACAATGCTTCCAATTCAAGCCAAGAATCTATAGTTCTAGACAAGTAGCAGCTTCCACTTATAAATATTTCATAATGCCTTCCAGGAAAGGCAGCACCCATCACCTAATTACAATAATTGTAGCAATATAATGAGCAAAAAGATGGGAGGGAGTGAGATCAATAATAAGAGCCTTACTTCTTCCCCCGCCGTTGCTCCTGGCGGTCCTCCAATACAAGTCACCCGTTCCACCGACGGTGACAGAAAAACGGACGAATTCTCAGAGAAACTTTCCATTACATGCAATATGGGTAACCGGTCATTCTCTTTGGAATTAACCCAAGAGGGCATAATGGATCGTGTGTTCGCGGTTAAAATGGAGATCGAGGAAAAAGTTGAAGGCAAGGCTTCCGCCAAGCTAATAATTGTGGTAGCACTACTACCACACCAAGCAAACAGTGTTTTCTGTATGATGAGTGATGAGTTTAATGGCGCTATCAAGATGCAGAAGGAGAAGTTAAGCTACCCTCATATACCAGACACAGAGATTGTGAAGTATAATTTTACTGATTATCCAAAGTCAGAAAGTTGTTTCTATATGCAAAAGAAGAGTAACGCCGAGTTTGTGGAGAGGATCGGTGCTGCACACTGTTTTTCTATTAGTGAAGATGCAGGTTACCATGTGGCCATTAAGATAGCAGCAAGTAATAGAGGGTTGTGTGTTGAGGTGGAGGGCCCTATGAAGCGTACCAAGGATTTCATGGGGCAGCACTTATCGAAATTTTCTGGGAAAATGCAACGTAAGATCGCGCATGATTTTGTGAACGGTATATTCGGTGGCTCTGCTGATAAAGACATGAATATACTTCAGGCTTTAGGTAGCTATGTTAACACAGGCATGCAGAGCCAGAAGGGGTTGATTAATTCGAGTGGATTCATGAAGGGTATTGGTAATGGTGGTTTCTTCAACAATTGTAGGATTTTCTCTAGGAAATAAAAGGAAAAAGAGAGAGAGTCATTTGGGAGAACTTGGTCATCTTTATGTAATATAATAATAATAATTGCCAAGGAAGAATCAAAGGAGGAACATATCCTACAGGATCTCTAGTGATGTCAACTAAACATAGGTTTTCAATAAGGATATTTGTAGAAGGTTGGAATATTAATGAGAGTATAGTATGAATATGGTTTTTTTTTTCTTTTTTTAAATGTTGGGTTGTTGTGTTGCAAGTTGTAACATTTGAGTAATATATCTTTCTATTTTTCTTTTTTGTTTTTGTTGTTTCGGTCTTATTGGAATATTATAGGAAGATTATTGAACTTTTCTTAGTAATATATCTAAACTAACTCAATAATAAGATGAGGCTTTCTTCCAAAGAGCAATATGGTGGTTCATTAGATTAGATATGATAAAAAAAAATATTATTTGCTTTGTTGACCGCTTGACAATATTAATTATACAAATAGTGAATTCATGATTTAAGAAAAACATCAATTTTTTAATTAGATCAATCATATGTCTTACTGGTAATTTATGTTTTGGTAATATATGGTGCTGGCAAATAATAAGAAAAAGATCTAGAGAGAATGAATGGGGGAGAAATTTCTCATATTCACACACACACACACCCCTTTTGCTGCCCTCTACCAAATTTCTGAGTAAAAATTTGCGCACTTATTGTATAAAATAGTTATAAATAGGTTGGCCTGAATTTCTCAGCAGAAACAGACTATATATAGAATATAAATTATATTAAATATAGACTTTTATCTTTTTCTTTCAAATTTTATTCCTGTTAATCGCACAAGGTGGATATTAGTGAAAGTACCCTAGCTAGTGTGACTCCAAATTTTTGTTAGGTTGTTGTGTTGTACTTATGCAGAAGTGCTTGTTTCATTTTGGGAAAATACAATTCTAATTCATAAAAAACAAATGCCAAGGAGAGAAAAAAAAAAAAAAAAAAAAAAAAAAGAAAAAAAAAAAAAAAAAAAAAAAAAAAAAAAAAAAAAAGAGAGAGAAGAATTTATATATAGTATTAGATTAGAATTTGTCAAAAGATTATTTGTTTTGAATTTGTTGACAATATAAATTTTAAAAGAGTGAACTCATGGAAGGAATATGATATATGAAGTAAGCTTGAAAAGAAATTGGATTACCATAAGAATCAAAAGGGCATATGATTTTAGCGTGAATATAACTCATACATAGAACATGATATTCTTATTCTTTTTGGTGTTTATAAAGAATTTAAATATATATAATTATTTCGTTTAGTGCGTGGGGTTATTACATAGTGCATAAGTAAATAGCAGTCTAAGAAAGATTTTTTTTTTTCTTCAAGGAACAGTACTATATAAGAANTTTCTTCAAGGAACACTATATAAGAAGGTATAGTTTATCCTTTCTAATAATTCACCGGTTCTAATGAAATTGGAACCTCATAGTGCTCAATCATTATGGATATGTGCCTTTAGGGACTCAAAAAAATATCTATTTTATCATTAAGACAAAATGTGGAATCAGAATTTCAAGATATATGAAAAGATTTATTTTATTTCCACTTTTGTTTAAGAACAAATAAGCGAAGGAAATATCAGTGTTGGAAACTTATTACAAGTGCCGTATTTTTCTTTAAATGCGAAATCAAAATTTCAAGATATATGAAGAGATTTACTTTAATTATTTCCACTTCTATTTAAGTAAAAATAAGCTAAGGGAACATACAAGTATATAAATTCTTCTCTATATAAATATATAGTGGATAATCACAAAATTTAGTAGGATTGATGTTACAAAGTATCGTATTCTTCTTTAAATGTTGAATCACATGGCATATTACAAGTATCTTATTCTTGTTTGAATGGAAAATCACATGCTAGTGGTAGCGAGAAAAACAATGCTTCCAATTCAAGCCAAGAATCTATAGTTCTAGACAAGTAGCAGCTTCCACTTATAAATATTTCATAATGCCTTCCAGGAAAGGCAGCACCCATCACCTAATTACAATAATTGTAGCAATATAATGAGCAAAAAGATGGGAGGGAATGAGATCAATAATAAGAGCCTTACTTGTTCCCCCGCCGTTGCTCCTGGCGATCCTCCAATACAAGTCACCAGTTCCACCGGCGGTGACAGAAAAACGGCGGACTTTTCTGAGAAACTTTGCATTACATACAATATGGGTGACCGGTCATTCTCTTTGGACTTAACCCAAGATGGCATAATGGATCGTGTGTTCGGGGTTAAAATGGAGATCGAGGAAAAAGTTGAAGGCAAGGCTTCCGCCAAGCTAATAATTGTGGTAGCACTACTACTACACCAAGCAAACAGTGCTTTCTGTATGATGAGTGATGAGTTTAATGGCGCTATCAAGATGCAGAAGGAGAAGTTAAGCTACCCTCATATACCAGACACAGAGATTGTGAAGTATAATTTTACTGATTATCCAAAGTCAGAAAGTTGTTTCTATATGCAAAAGAAGAGTAACGCCGAGTTTGTGGAGAGGATCGGTGCTGCACACTGTTTTTCTATTAGTGAAGATGNTCGAGGTGCAGAAGGAGAAGTTCAGCTGCCCTCCTACACCAGACACAGAGATTGTGAAGTATAATTTTACTGATCCTAAGTCGGAAAGTTGTTTCTTTATGGAGAAGAAGAGTAACGCAGAGTTTGTGGAGAGGATCGCTGCTGCAAACTGTTTTTCTATTAGTGAAGATGCAGTTTACTATGTGGCCATTAAGATAGCAGCAAGTAATAGAGGGTTGTGTGTTGAGGTGGAGGGCCCTATGAAGCGTACCAAGGATTTCATGGAGCAGCACTTTTCGAAATTTACTGGGAAATTGGAACGTAAGCTGTGGCAGCAATTTGTGAACGGTCTATTAGGTGGCTCTGCTGATAAAGATATGAAGCTAATTCAGTCCGCAGATAGTTATGTTAACACAGGCATGCAGAGGCAGAAGGGGTTGATTAATTCGAGTGGATTCGTGAAGGGTATTGGTAATGGTGGTTTCTTCAACAATTGTAGGATTTTAGCTAGGAAATAAAAAGGAAAAAGAGAGAGAGTCATTTGGGAGAACTTGGTCATCTTTGTTTAATATAATAATATATATATGCCAAAGAAGAATCAAAGGAGGAACATATCCTATAGGATCTATAGTGATGTCAATTAAACATAGGTTTTCAATAAGGATATTTGTAGCAGGTGGAATATTAATGAGAGTATCATAGTATGAATATGTTTTTTTTTGTTTTTTTTTTTTTTAATGTTGGGTTGTTTGTTGCAAGTTGTAACATTTGAGTAATATATCTTTCTATTTTTCTTTTTTGTTTTTGTTGTTTCGGTCTTATTTGAATATTATAGGAAGATTATTGAACTTTTTGTACTCTATGTAAAAGTATAATTATCATTTACTAAAATATCTAAAATAACTCAATAGTAAGATGAATATGGTTGTTCATATTAGATTAGATATGCTAAAAAAGATTATTTGATTTGTTCACGCTTGACAATATTAATTATACAAATAGTCAATTCATGATTTAAGAAAAACATTCAACTTTTTAATTAGATCAATCATATTTCTTACTGGTAATTTATGTTTTGGTAATGGTGCTGACAAATAATAAGAAAAAGATCTAGAGAGAATCAATTGATGCTACAAGTATGGATAACCACAGAATTTAGGAAGATTGATGCTACAAGTATCGTATTCTTCTTTAAATTAACGGAGAATCACATGGCATATTACAAGTATCTTATTCTTGTTTGAATGGAGAATCACATGCTAGTGATAGCGATATAGGATATATACTGATGTCAATTAAGCATAGGTTTTTAATAAGGATCTTTGTAGAAGGTGGAATATTAATGAGAGTATCATAGTATGAATTTTTCTTATTTTTTATTTTTTTTTTAATGTTGGGTTGTAGTATTGTAACATTTGAGGTATATGAGTAATATATCTTTCTTTTTTTCCTTTTTGTTTTGGTCTTAATTGAAAATTACAGGAAGATTATTAAACTTTTTGTACTCTATGTAAAAATATAATTATCATTTCATAAAATATCTAAAATAACTCGGTAATAAAATGAGATTTTTTTTCCAAAGAGCAATATGGTTGTTTGTTAGATTAGATGTGNAAAAGATATTTGCTTTCTTGACGCCTGACAATATTAATTACATGAATTCATGATTTAGAAAACATTAATATCTTAATTAGATCCATCATATTTCTTACTGGTATTATTTTATGTTTTGGTAATGGTGGTCTCCTCAACAATTGTAGGTTTTTAGCTAACAAATAATAAGAAAAAATCTAGAGAGAATCCATGGGGGAGAGATTAATTTGTTATATATTGGGTTGGGTGAATACCTGGATTCCAATGCGTGCTTGAGTGGTATTGGGCCTGAAGGATGGTTGGGCCTAGGACTAATAATGGGCATTAACGGTTAAAAACAGCCCAAAGCAACAGAAAAATTAATTGGGATTTTATAATATTATTAAATATAAAATAGAATTTATCTTATTTTCTCATACAAATTTAAAAATAATTGATATGTACATGTGCCGTTTATACATTAAATATTCTCATATAATATAACATACTACATAAATATAAAAAATATCTATAAAAAACCTTCAAAAACTAAACATGACACAAAAGGGGAATAGCAACCCCTATTTCATATTCATTAGCCAAAAAAAAAAAATTACTTCATATTCTATTTACATAATCTGCAGTTTTCTTATCCTACATGACCAAATTCGAAGTGAATGAATCAATTTTTTAATTAAATTAAAATTTCCTTTTCTTTTTTCTCATATATGCCCTAGTGTTCCGCTTGTGTTCAAGTTGCACCAATCAACTCAATATTGACTACTATATTAAGGGCTTAATTTAACTCAAATGCTTTTGTAAAATGGCGAATCGAATAAATAAAATTTGATTTAATTTTTAATATATATGTTCTAACATATCAAAATACAAATTCAATCATCATTGCACCTCCTTTATGGTTGCATGCATTTTTTTTCAAGTATTTGGGTTTTGTGAAAAATAAGTTCTCAATGCTTATAGGAGAAAATCTATATATACTATTAATAGATAACAATTTTGTTGAGAATAGAGCTATTCAAGAGAATGCTACACTCTTTCTTATTTTTCCTATTTTTTTTTATTTTTTTTTCATTTCATTAAAGTTCATCTGAATCATTAAATATTAATGTATTTTAATAGTTCAGATAAACTTTAATGGAATAGACGACTAAACAACATGACTCAAATGATATTACCGGATCCTTCCCAGGCAGCTGCCCTATCATGCCGTTTCTATTTTATTTTCTCTCTCTTAAAGGCAACATAACGTATCTGCTGTGCTTTACTAAGTGCAGCTATTTGCTTTCCTTGCACGCTCCGCATTCCTCCTTCTATCTTGGCCATGTTTTGCACGTCTTTTGTCTCATAATTTTGTTCCTGATAGCTATATTCTTATTCTATGTAACCTCAGTCAATGTCCGATTGGCAAATTGGATTGGTTCCGTAAACAACTTGGGGATTGATTTGATTCTTTTTACATAGAGTCTTACATTAGTTAAAAAGAAACAATTTGGGTTACACGAGCTCTTTTAAAACCTTTTTTTAGATGTGATTTGTTTAAATTTAAATTATGTTAATTATATTACTAAGACTTCATTTTAAAAAAAAAATACTGGTTGGCATATAACAAGTTTAATTAATGTGAGAAATTAAAGCTTTTGATTTTAATGTTATTGTAAATATTTTAAAAAAAATATATAGAAAAAAAATTTTAAAAAATTATGTGAAATAGTAATTTTCTTTAACGTAATTAAATTTAAATTTTATCAATTATCTTAATTTTTTAAATCACATAAATAAACTTGATTTTTTAAGATATTTGAATTAGTAGCAAAATCAACGTATGCGTACTGGTCTACTATAAACTCCTTAGAGGAAGGATAGCCCTACCACACTTTTAATAAGAGTAGCTTAGTAACTATCTCTTAAGAATCACATAATCAAGTCCAGAAAAAAAGTATTTTTTTTTTTTTTTGTTTTCTAAGGTATCCTCAGGTTTTGCCTTAGGACTAATCCTTTAAAGTACTATCAGGCGCTAAAATAGGGACCTCTCTTAAAAAAGCTTATTGCATTTACAGTGACTCAAACTCGATATCACTTGCTTAAGCGACGAGAGTCCTTCCACTCAGGTCAACTTTTGTTGGTGTCCAAAAAAAAAGTATATAAGACGAGTAATAATAATATGACTAGTTATATATGTGCAAAAAAAAAAAGTTATTTATTCAATACCATAAATAAAATTAATAACTGAAATTATGTATATGTTTATTATAATTACGAGTTATAAGAACTATGGGTCACATAAGATATATGGCCTGGATAATCTGGGAGCATAATTAGCCTACGGCTTAGATAATCTGGGAGAGTAATTAGCCTAATAATAATGGGCTAATGATTGGATTGAATACATCAAAAAAATAACATGATTGGATTAAATAGCTATCTGATTGGTTATTAGCCGCACCATGGTTTTTTCTTGTTTAGTAACTTTATTCTGGGTGAATTGATTTGAATTGGGAATCACCCTCCATGCCTTCCCACCTCTCAGTCACACCAACCTCAAACTCATGCTCCCTTCTCTTTAAAACTCCCTCTCATGGGGACCACTACCATCCTCTTCTTCATATTCCCGCGCGCTTTTCCTTCCTATTACCCTCCAAACGCTGCCGTTCCCGCCGGATTCTGTGCCCGAAGATGTCCTCCACCGACGAAGCCTCTTTCCCTACTCTCACAACAGTCACCATATCTTTCTCAGACCTCAGAGTATTTGGCTCTCCTTTTCTCTCTCTGATTTTGAAAATTACTCTGGATTATGGGTTTCGAATTACTATCATGCATGTGACTTTTGTTTCTGCGATTGATGATTAGTTTTGTGTAATACTTGAGAATTTCGTGGAATATCTGTGTTGATGTGTGTTTGAATTTTGATTTGGTTGTTCTTAATTGATTATATTTGTAACAGGATAAGAACTCTGACTTGTCGATGAAGATTGAAGAAGGGTTTGGACCCAATGGGCTAGGAATTCTATCTGTCACTGATGTGAGTGCTTGTTGTTTCATTTAACTTGTTTGTTTATGCCATCTTTGTGAAAATTCTGATACTCGACTACATCCAGTTACTTGGATTGGGGGGTGTTTGCGAAAAGGAGAAGTTCTTAGTCAACTTTCTTTTTGGGTATAATTGATCTGCAATTGATGCATATTTTTCAGCCCATTTAGCCAGTTTCGGCTGCAACCATGATAAATTAGAATTTTGTTTTGGAGGGATGAAGACATTGACTTAGTAAGTTACTGTTAAATCATTCCTAGAGTTTGATTATGCAGATAGTTGGAGAATAAATTTTGTGACATTGAGTGTGGCTTACCACCTACAAGATTAGAGTAGGTTATAACCAGTTGGGAATTTACTGGTATTATTACTTGTGTTGGGCATAGCCACAGGTGATATCTCTTTGACTAGGTTAAAAATTAAAAGCTCAAATATACACCAATCGGAACTTCAAATTCTTTTGATCTTAAGATTAATCTGGTCGATGTTTTGTCACTTATCAAATCTCTGTTCACTTGTCCCTTGATCTAGTGGAACATACCGCAGAAGAAATTTGATTCAGCAGAGAACAAATTTGAATGCGTCCTATTTTGTTTGGCTACTTCTTGATTGTTGAAATGTCTTTACCTTTCAGAATTGCTCTCTAGGTTATGGCTTGAAGACAACATTTCTTCTCTATTGGAAGGAGTTTCTTGGTTTAAAACATCCCCTCTTTCATATAATTCCTCCTTGTGGGTTTTGGAAGAAAAGGGGGTAGGGGGTTATACATTATTTGGATTTTTTTTGTGATTAAACTCTTCTGTTTGTCCTCCAAAGTGATGCTGTAAATATGATTTAGGAATTCATGCTGGAACTGGCTATTCCTGTATGTTGATTTTATGATATTTTGTATCCATATCATTCTTTATTTCAATTAATTGTAGGTCCCAGGATACTCTTCGTTGCGCAAAAATCTTTTGCACCTTGCACCTAGGTATGCGCTTCAAAATGGTATTTCTCATATGTTTCAGGTGCATTAGTTTTAAAACTTCAAAGTAGATTATTACAGGCACTTTTTTTGGCTTGCTGACAGGATTTTCCTTTCGTTATGTTAGATTGGCTAGTCTTCCTGATGAAGTGAAGGAGGAGCTTGGGGATCCTGATAGTAGGTAACTTGTTCTGTTTCCAAGACTTGTTACTATTGAATCTTCACTTTGCATCACATATTCAACTTTATTCTGTCACATAAATAAATTTTCCTTGTACTTTTTGTTTCTTCTCTCCACCATAAATTTGTAGGTACAATTTTGGTTGGAGTCATGGGAAAGAGAAGCTTGAATCTGGGAAGCCTGGTAAGTTTTTATCTGCTAGATATAATGAACTTTATGACCAATTTAGAGTTTAGACAAGCTATGAAGTTCTGTGCTTCAGAATGACTCATAAGGAAGGGGGAGCTACTATACCTCTTTTTATTTATTTTTCATTTCTGCGATGAGAAATATAGATTACCGTACTAATTTTCAAATATAAGTTGTATATAAGTATCCCAGATGCATATAAAACAGATATAGATTCAACATGCTACACCAGAAGAGGATCCTATGATTCCCCTGCCATGTTAAATCTTAAACCTAAGATGAGAAGCAGGCAAGGAAGCTTAGGTTGATGGTGAGATGGCGTGCTTTATTTGGCATGGATTAGCCCTAATATAAAGATCTGATATCTTGATCACAAACTAAGTAAATGGCTTTGGATAAGGATCCAATCATCCAGCAAAGCATGTCCATACTGTTGGTATTGTTTTATTGGCCCAAAAGATTCTGAGTCGCTTTCTGATGAAAGGATACTGGGCTGTGGAAGATTATTTTATCATTCCATAAGTAATATTGTGCTGACTGTACTGGGAGGGCATGAAATCAACAGAAAAAGAAATGTAATTTAATGTGTCTGTATAACATTCTGAAAATAACTTTAATCCAGACGAAGAAAGGTATACTATTACCTTTTTTCGTTACTATAATTGCCCATGAATAATATTTGTTTGTGTGCTTAGGCATACGATGATTCATTTGTATATGTGAAAATAGAGATAATATTGTTAAAACGAAGTTGCATTCACATTATATGGGAAAATTGTGAGTTATCTTCATATTTTTCTTAATGAGGTTTTTTTTTTCATATATATATATTTATGTTCATCAATCTTTTGGTTCCTCAAGTGCAGATATATTAAAAGGATCTTACTATGCTAATCCGATATTAGATAGGCCCACAACAGAGGCATCTTTGATACAACGGTAAAAGTGGAGAAGAGCACATGTCATATTTTTAGTTTCTCAGTTGTTTCAAGCCCTAGGCGTTTCTATGATTATACGGCTAATAAGGATTCAAGTTCTGCTTTATCATACTTTGATCATTCAAGTGGGATAAATAATTTTCGCTTTTCAGGATATGCTATTAACAAAATATGCTATAGATATATATCGACATATAAACTCAATCATTAAGTTCATGTTTTCTTCTTTAATAAAAAAAAAAAATGAGGACATTTTTTTCTTATCATTTAATCAATGTACATTATGTAGATGTCAGGCCAAAAAGAAAGCGCTTGTAAATCTGTATCTTGTGATTATAAGTATCTCCTCAGCTTTAGTGTGTTCTGTAGGTATCCATCATATTGTGGATCAAATATATGGCCGAGCAGTGCATTACCAGAACTTGAAGCTGGTAGGCCCTGAACTGATTTCGCATATGCAGTGGTTGTCTTTCTGATGTTTGTGGTATAGGTTGCAATGTTTATATGTTCTTCCTGTAGTTCCATTCAAATGATCACACAATCGATGAATGTAGACCATAAGTTGTTTTCCTTGTGTTACTTTTGTCAATGGACATGAAGCACCATCAACATATCTTGTTTGCTTGTGTATATCACACTCTATAGCAGATACTGTTCCCTGAAGATGTTCCTTTATCCTTTCTTTCAAAATATATATATTTGAACTATTGCAGTTTTGACATTTTACTTTTCCAAGCTACAATTTTTCAAGTAATGTTTCTTCTCTCTTGTTTTACTTTACTAGATTTTGAACTTAAATTTACAAGGTTAATAGCATTTTATGTATATATATTATCTACTTGTAAATCTTGATAATTTGAGGTAATGTTAATGGAGTTTTTGTTGATGTGATATCTATGTTTGTTGAATGGTTCTGTAATTACACAATGACAGATCATTTGTTTCTGATGTGTAGCTTTCAAAGCACTTGGGAAGCTGATATTTGATGTTGGATTGATGTTGGCATATCACTGTGATCAATATGGTAAAACAACCATTCATGAATGTTTGGCTTTGGACAAGGATGCTATGAATGGCCTCTAGTGTTCCCTTACCCTTCCATGCTTATTGTTGGAACAGTTTTCTGCTTATTTTTTTCTCAGGGAAACAAATTTTCCATCACTCTTGGAAATCAAATCAAGATTTCTTTGCTAGTCAAAACATCATTTTCCTTAATAGATAAAAACTTTAAGGTTCAATGCAGAATGGGAGTGAGAATTCTGGCTAGAAATGTTCTCTTGGAAAAATTTAATGCCTTAGTGAAGCTTGATTTTTTGGTCCTTTTTCTTTCCTTTCAAAATACCTGGTAAGTTGGGAATTGGCTTTAAATCTTTTAACGTTCGCAAAGTAAGATTTTCAACTTATACCCAGGTTAAAGGCCTTGTTCATATCAAATTCCTTTACCTATTTTACACTTTCTTTTCTCTTTTCTGCTGCTGTTGTGACCAACTTTCACCTTCAATCCATTTGTCAGTATCCAAAGGGATGAAAATTCACAAGGATGGAGGTCTGGAACCAATACTTCATCGCTCTCGCTGTCATAAAGGGCGTCTGCTTTATTATTTTCCTGCCCAAAAGGGGTAACTTTGATTAGCATTTTATTTTTCTGATTACAAGTTTTCCATGTTGATATCTGATGAAAGCAGTAAGCTTTTGTTTGGTAATTCACCGTAAATATATGATAGCACTAAAGACCTAAACTTGAATTATGGGATCTAATGGATAGTGGAATTTAGGGTCCTTTCTTTTTCTGTAATGTTTTCAAGGTATGTTGTTGATTCAATCTAGTTGCAAAAATTGACTGATCCAAATTTCTCAGTCTGTCGAGCACAAGACATCCAATTTTTAAGGGTGGGAACTTGTAGTGGAATATCTTAAGACATGTTTGTTTATCTCTTTTTGGTACTAGAAGTTGACTGGCTCAACATCTTTTGACTTCTTTTTTAAACACTAACTTGATGGCAATGGAAGAACATTCTTGTTAGAAGCTATACATCTGTTTGGTTTATTCCCGAACTTCTATGGTCATGTATACATTGTTCTTGATAGGACTGCTGTGCAGAGAATATTCTGTTTTTCAAGTTTAGTATAGTTTTACTTGTATACAGCAAATATCAATAGTTATTGGTTTATGTATGCATGGAAGAATATTAACAAGTTGTGAATGACTTGCTGTTACAGCACCTCAGATGGTTTCTCTATGTCTTCATGGTGTGGGTGGCATACAGACCATGGTTCCCTGACAGGTGATCATACGTTTGCTATGGATTGTGTTCTTTTCATTATTGTTGAAATATCACATAATGTACAATAACTTCTGAGATCCTCTTGTTAGATTGAGAGAAGCCCATGGATATAGAAAACAGAATTATAGAGAAGACCAATAATATGGTTCTTTACATGCCATCTTTTGTCTAATTTCTATTTCAATTCAATATGTAGGTCTGACTTGTGGTATGTTTACGAGAGATAGTGTAGAAATACCTTGCCCTGACAGTGCTGCTGGCCTATATATTCGAACAAGAAGTGATCAAATCGTCAAAGTATACATTCTTATTCTGGAACTGCAAGTAACACAAGATAGTTGAAATGATAAGAATTAGATGTAAAAACTTCACTTCATGTGAACCATAAAATTCTCCGCCAATAGTTGGGAGTGTTCAAGAGGAGTCCAATTGATATATGATGCATGAAGCATTAAGTTTCTTAATAATATATACTTGCTTCAGTAAGATGTATATACTCACTGTATATTTTATCTATTAGGTTGTCTATGGAAAAGATGATATAGCTTATCAAATTGGTGAAACCACTGAAATACTGTCGGGAGGTTATCTTTGTGCAACACCACATTGTGTTCGGGTAATTTCAAAATTCAAGACCACTCAGAATTGTTTTGTTCCAACTTTTAGTTATAGCATACCATGTGTTCTGGTTTTTTTCTTTTTTAATTATCAAATTATGATTATACATTCCTCTATATGTATATATATCATAATATTGGTTTATTCTTCTCGATGTAACTGTTGATGTGGAACTTATATTTTTCTTGGTTAGAGATGTTCTTCTAGATTGGTTGTCAATTATCTTAGCATGACGTTACCGTACAAACATGGACTTGTACAGATGGTAGTCTATGCTGTCAAGTTCTTAACTTTATGCGTAGAACAGAATTATATTTACTCAAGTTTGGAATGTCAAGTAATTTTGTAATATTTACAGATGGAGTATAAATGAACTTTGTCCTTAATGTTCAACAATCATTATATATTGGGCATCTAGTACCTTTCATGCATCTCTCAGATTGTAGCACGATCATGCCTAGATCTTCCCACTGAACTGTTTTGTTGAGATTCATATTTTTGTTCAGTTTCTATTGGCTTGTTATCTGATATCAATCTGAATTTTCTGGTACTCTTAGGCTCCTCAGGGAGAGGAGGCTTCTGGTGTTGAACGTTCAACATTTGCATTATTCATGCAACCTGACTGGTATGTTCGATCAGTAATCAATGCTAACTGTTATATTGCTTAAATTGTATTTGGAGGTATATTTAATGGTAAAAGCACAAATTGACCTCACTAAGCGGCTGGAGTGTTTGACAAAAGTTAAGGTTAACAGTGAGTCCAAACCCCATTTATCAATAATGCCTGGAGAATTTTTCTTTTCAGGGATGAAAAACTCAATTTTCCCGAGGAAGTTCACATTCATAAAGAGGTATGCATTACTAAAGCCATATCCCTTCAGATTCAGCATGCACCAAATATGGGATTTGAAGAAACATAGACAAAAGATGACATTTGAAAAAAGAGATTTTCAGTATCAGCTCTCTTTTCAGAATTAAGAAGAATCACTGATGGTTTTGTCAAGAGTGCATGCAAGACAATGAAATGCTTCATATAGGGAATTCAGTGATCAGCTAATAATTTTTCAAGTGTCACCTAAGATGTAGGTTTTCTGCATAATTTCTGAATTTAGTGGGAGGTGGGAAAGAGGGAAACAGGTTCTTTATAATTAAAATATGATTTCACTTAGCCAGAAAAAATAACTAAAAGTATCAAATTCTGAATCCAATGGAGTTAGCATTCTGTACAATATGCTATCTACATTCAAATCAAAATGCTTAAACCTGCTGCCTCCTGCAATTAAACAAGTATGCTACATTTCTGTTTTGCAGCTTATACCATCAAATGCTTCACTTACTTTCGGAGAGTATTCTGAGATGCTGCTTGACAAATATTACCACCAAAAACAGTAATGTTTACATTTTAGCCATTAACTCTAATTATGAATAAAACTCATTTCTTTGTGTAGCTTTTCTCTTGGTTTCAGATCAATCTGCTTGTTTTTCCCTTGGTTCTTTAGTTGATGGTCATTTGATAAACTGTTTTTTTTGCAGGACCTAAGGTTTAACGTTTGTAACTTCTCAGCCTACAACTGATTGGATGAAGAGATTTAGCCCGTGTTAAATAAAATACTGATTCATGGGAATAAAATAAGCTATATAAAATGTAATTTCTACTTAATGTTTTGCAAAAGAAAAATAAAAATCTTATTACATTGCTTTTAGAACTCTTTGGGTGGAGAAATTTAGCCCATGTAAATAAATTTAATAATATATTGATTCATGATAGCGAAATAAAGTTTTTTTTTTTTTTTTTTTTTTTTTTTTTTTTTTTTTTTNTCAGAAGGCCTAGAATATAACCGAGTTCCAGGTGCCTATGTCCACAGATAATGGAATAAAGTTATAAATGCAAATTTATATTGAATTATTCAAATAAGAAAAAAATATTCTTATTGAATTACGTTGATCTAAAAAAATTTACCATCTATTCTTCGATATTGGAAAAAAAAAAAAAAAAAAAACTTAAGTTAAAGTAGATTGTTTAAGTAATTTCCAAGATCCTTCCCATGAACATTCACTTGAAGCATGAATTGTTGCTCCTTCAATAAGGTTTATAACATTAAAAAACAAGGCATCAAATCACAAAAGTGAAGGGTTGAGGAAGGGAGAAGAGGGGTGACCCACAAGATTTTCAGTGGCCTACCACTTGAGCCAAGACTGATTTTGATTTATCCTCTCAAATCAAGTTGAAGCTTACTTGTATGATCTCACAAAGAAGTTTCATTTGCCTTTATTTGTGGATTTTTCTTTCCCTTTTTTGCAGACAAAATTAGACAATTGCTAACTAATATGCCACTAGGCCTTCGGCGGTTACCTTAGTGGAAAGTCGCCATTTGATTAGGACCCCGCCGGCCATGGGGTTTGGTGAGTTTTATGTATAACTTCTAGAAGCTACGCAGAATTGTTTTTTGGGTACATAAGCTAATTAGCTATGCACAATTGCAGTTCTTTTTAGCAGATATAATTTATCTATTTAGTATAGAAAATCGCTATTTTTATACTCGATTTTATTAATATCACACATTATTTAATGTTTAAATATAATATAGATTAATTTATTTTTATTTAATAAAAAAATTAATTAATTATTAAAAATTTCATTTAATATAAAAAAATTTCATATTAATTAAGAGTAATTTAAGATATAAAAATAACAGCTTCCTTTAATATATTGTCAATTTGTCATGTTACATGCGTAATATTGTTGATGTAATTTGTTAGTTATGCATCTTGTGTTAGTTTTTGTGATGGAGTTAGTGTAATTAAAAAAACATTTGGGACAATATTGAGATAAAAGAAAGTTGTGAGATAAAATTAAAATTGAGTGTAAAGTTAAACAACAAAAATTACTATTTTACTTTAAAATAAAATAAAAAAAGTCATAAGCTCTTCTCATAATTTTTAAATTTTTCTGCCTTAAACATCGCTGCTTTCTTCAACTAATACAAACACACACGAAATAAGTATATGAATAATAAAAAAAAAAATAAGTTGAATTATATGTTCATTACTTTTAAGTTCTAGAACTTAAAAAAAAATTATAAAAGATCTGTTTTTATATAGTATAAAATAACTAAAATATTTTTGTTTTATATAATTATTTTATTTATATATAATTTTTATTTTATATTAAAACATAATAATTATATGTATAAATAAAATAATTAAAAAAATATTAAAAATATTTTTATTATTTTACATGATGTGGCAGATATTTTATTTAAAAAAATACCTTAAAAGGGCAATGCAGGAAGTCGGCAGAAATTATGTGGAGAAATTGAATTGGCAAGTGGGTGGATCTCATTATCTCATTCTTATCCCAAACTAACTAAACTTCTTACCGCCACCAAGTTGCCAACCCTTAAAAACACGTGCTCAAATGAGGACAACAATGCCACGTGGTATAGTTCACTTAAAACAGTGGCGAGAGCAGTAGAACGTTGTATATGGCATTTAAGCGTCCTTGTCATCGTTTGAACAATCCTTTTGACCAACGTGGATTCTCTGTGTGGGCTCCATTTTGACCAAAATAATAATATCAGTCTAGTAATAGATAAGCCTCGAAACTCGACAGTAGCAAATTTTACTTTTACTTCCTTTTATTTATTATTTAATGAAATAAGTATTTGGTTTCATGAATTGCCAATTTAGGTCTAACTGAAGAAGCTCAGATCCTACACCCTTGCTTTCATACATATAAATTCTTGTCATGATACTTTTATGAAGGGTTACTATTTATTTTACTCATCAATTATGTATATGTGAGATTTGTAAAATATATTACTTGAATTATTTTAGTAAGTAGTTATGTTTATTATATTAAATAATTAGTCATATTATAAACATGTAAATTGAATAAGTATGTTGATAAAATATTTGAGACCTAACCTGGAAGTTTCTTAGATATTTTTTATATTTATGTAGTATGTCATACTACATAAGATTAGTCAATATGAGAATAACACATGTACAAATTAACTGTTTTTAAATTTATTTGAGAAAATAAAATAAATTATATTTATATTCAATAAAATATAAAAATTACGTATATTTGTCACGTCAGAGTAGCATAGTATACTTATATAATATCCTAAAATTCTCGGATACTAAATAATTAGAATTTTTGTTAGAATTATTATTAAAATAGCGTGAACTTATATTTGTTATTAAATAAATATATAATTTTTATCACGATCTAACAATTACTTTAAATTTTAACAAGAATCTCACAATTTTATTTATTTATCTTTAGAGATAAATAGAATCTAACTTTTCTTTCTTTAAAAAAAAATAAAACTTAAACTTTTTACACAAAAAAGGTAGATTCTTCTAGTTTTCTCATTATGTTGGGAAGAAATGAGAAGGGAAATTAGGCACTAGGCTTTGTTATTAACGAACAGTTACAACATCAAATCAAAGATACAACAAATGCATGAATTTCAAATCAAAAAACAAAAAATAACATGATGAAATGTGGGCACAAAAAAAAAAG
The DNA here is from genome assembly GCA_003255065.1 of Cercis canadensis. Taxonomy (NCBI): domain Eukaryota; kingdom Viridiplantae; phylum Streptophyta; class Magnoliopsida; order Fabales; family Fabaceae; genus Cercis; species Cercis canadensis. Next base: position 105,992 of record QAOA01001150.1, read on the forward strand.
CATAAATGGACATTAATCTGCATAAGTGGGGACCAATGCGTGTTATATAATAAAACCGTGTATAACAACTAGTGGGGACCACAACGTCCTTCTATATAAACAGCCCACAGTTGCTAATTGTAGTTGGTCATCGCAGTAGTCGATCTTCATTCTTCAACTAATTCCCCTTGAAAAGCTCAAAAACCGTTTCGCTACAGCCAATTAGGAATGAGTCTCCCTCATTTCACTTCGAAGCCCCAAGGTCGCCGGAGGACTGGCCGGAAAAGGAGCTTCCGGCAACGGTGTTTCCTCGTGGTGAAGCAGCAGAAGACGCGCTTCTACATCCTTGGACGCTGCATCACTATGCTACTCTGCTGGCACGACCACGCTATCTCCGATTAGATGCCCCTGAAAATTGCGTTTCAGTTCTTCAACAATCCGAAATTTTCAGGTGGAGGAGTGGAAGATTGGCGATGAAAACGAAGGGGTCTCTGTTGCAGGGTTCCGTCAAAAGGAATCGTGTACTACGAGTTTGTTGCCAAATTATTGAAGAAAAGAGGGAAATTTGAGTCCTCGATCATGGTGACGAAAAGGGTTCATCTGGGATTGCAAGAAAATAAGGTCTTGACTTGAATTTGGCCCTTTATCGATTTTGTCATCTATGAATGAAATTGGCCCTTATTTGACTGAATAGGGTCAGAAACTGGGTATTTGATTCATAGTGCTGTAATTATTGTAAATATATGGTTTATGGAAAGAAATGAATTCAACTCAGTCTTCAATTTCTATCTTATTCTTATTTGGTAAAGTCTAGAGCTATACATGACTGTTGCTTTTGCTTCAACAATTGGTTTAGAGAACTGCAAGGCGAACTCGCTAACCATTACTAGTTCATAATGAATTGAATTCTTATGCAGTAAGTTCCAAAAGAGCTTATTAATATAATTGGTTTGTAAATGAATTGAGTTCTAGAAATTTCAATTGTTCCAAACGAACTGGCAATACTGTATACATATCCAAACCCCACCACTGGACCGCACCTAGTGGCTAGTGGCAATACTGTATAAATTGTGATAGTGATTGGTGTTTGTCACAAAAAGAACCAATCCCTTAATACATGCTATTTTATCTGATAAGACATATGCATGTGTGCACGAAGATGTGAACTTGACCAAATTCACATGACATGCTATGTCTATCATCATCTGCTAAGCTTTTGAGATCAAATTATACATTAGATTAAGGCTCTTGTCAAGACTCAGACTCTGAAAATCATAGGTTTTGTTTACAGAGATGGAATTGACTACAAAGAGTTTAAACTTAGGCTTTGAACTTAATAAATGACCATAAAAAGATCTACGCTTATCTCCAATTTCTGTGTAATTTAAGGTTAATCACTTTGGGGTTTCGGTTCACTGGACCCTTGTTAAACCATTCGCTGATAATCCATCATGCAATGGAAATCATTAACCTCTACTTGGAAGGGTCACTTAGCCACAAAAACTAAAGGTCTAAAATGCTGGTGTGAACATTCAAAAAGAATTTGGTTCTGCTTGTGATACCCAGTGGTAGTATGAAAACTATTCTCATATTAATATATGTTCAATGATCACATTCTTTCCTCATGTAATTACATGTGATAGTTCAGTTGGAATTATTTATGCCTGTTCAGAACTTGCATATTTGTATGATACTCTGTGGACTGTGGAGTCTGTTGCGGGAATGCGATGCCTGAAATTTTTAGTCAAAAATCTCTTCTTCCTAATCTTTAATTGGATATGCTTGTTTTCCCAGCTTCTCTCTGGGTGTCAGCTCAGGTACTTTAAGGGTGTTCCCGTGACTGACATCCAAAGGGATTGGATTGCTCGTTGAGCTGATGTATCTTTTACTTTGCTTAGGTTTTGTTGTTGTTTTTTTCTTTTTTTGTTCGAGGAGGATTCTTGGTCGTGCTCTCTTGTATTCCTTTTCTCTCTCAATGCATTCTTCTTTTATCAACAAAACTTAAACTCTTGTCCAATTCAGGCTCTGAAAGTGTTAGATTTTGTTTTAAGATGTGGATTGGACCGCAAAGAATTTCGAGTTGAGATTTACAACTTAATAAAGCGCATTTGTAATTTAAGGTTGATCATTTTGAGGGTACTTGCTTCACAAGATCCACTTTTAACCTATCACTGATTATCCAACATGTAAGAAAAACCATTACCTTTAATCTGAAAGGGTTCTGATTGCTGGTATGAAGTTCTAAAATAATGAGTTCTGTATGCCATACTCATTAATAATCAAAGTGGTCCTAACATGTGTACATTGACCAATATTTAGAACTCGTGTGTTCGGAAATTGAGTTTTTCTTCAGTGATATGTGAGGAAGAGGAAGTTGACTGTTAGGCCTTGTTTAGTTTCTTTAAGCATACAATATATTGTCACTTGTCAAGATGCTTAAATGGATCACAGCTGATGGCTTTGTTGGTTGTGTGGATGCTCCTAAATCATGTGGCACAAATTCAGTTGAGCCTCAAATTTTGATACCCTGTTTTTTCTCTGCCTCATGACACGCTAGAGCTGCATCATGTTGCTCTGGCCATGTGGCTTTCTGGTCTAAAATGTATGATATTGTCTCTTCTTTTGTGCCAAGTGCTAACAGAAATTCGCTATCAATCTAATCCTGTAGCTTCTCTGGAGAATATCCTTTTGGTTTACATGAGCAAACCCAGGAGGAGTTTATACTCTCAATTAAGTTCATTCTGCTAAAGATGCACCGTGTCTTTGTTTTTCTCCATTCTAGTTACAAAATCAGTGAGTTCCTTAGATTGTAACATTAGTAAACTCCTTTGGTGTTTGGTGAATTACTGGGATTAGGATAGCGTTGGCTCAAGTTTGTTTATCATTAGGCAGCTTCTTATGACCTTGTATATTTCTTGTTCCAGCACTTTTAGAACATAGATTCATGGATTTATTTATTTATTTATCTTTATGAATTATTCTTTTACTAGGATATGTTACAATTTGTATTTACAATCACTATACTAAACTTCACTATGAGAAAGAGTAGATATTATGTCGCTGAAGCATGCTTCAAATGAAGATATTCACTAGCATTATTCAACATCCTGCTGTTGAAGGCTCAGCTTACTTCAATGCCAGTCTAGAGGGTTTGAACATATGCAGATCCTAGTCCTGTTTCCCATTAGAAATCTATGGAGAGCATGGGGGAAAACATATGTAGTAATTGCCGTCGAAACTCAAAGTTGTCATAGAGATTATTGCTTGGATAAGTTTTCTTCTTTTTACAGAAAATTTTACTTTTTCCTGTTAAAGAAATATACTCTTGGAGAAGCTAAAAAATTCATCTTCTAAAGAACGGTGAAAAAATAAAGACTTTTCCAGTATGGGCAAATCCAGAATCTGAATCAAACATGATGCAGCAATTCCATGGCTTTTTTTAGTGTATTGATACAAGTTCAATCTACGTTTGGTATCTTGTAAACTTGATATCTTATTCTGTGTAGTGTGATCACTGCAATCTGCTTATCTGCGGAAGGTTCTGAGATATTGAGATTGCTTGAGTTAATTAATTATTCTTAGGCGGATATGTTGCAATGTGAGTGCGAGAATTTAATTTAAGAAGGAAAGAAGTTAAAGAGTCGGGGAATGAAAAATGAGCTGCGAGGAAGTGTCTTAACAAGCATGCATTTGAGTTTAAATGATTGAACGTTACACTTAATTTAAACTTGGGAAGTGCGAAAAATGTACTATAAACTTTAATAATCAACTAGAATATGTAATCTTGAAGAATAATATTTAATCGATAAATATGACAAAGTAAATAATTCACTATAAACAATAGTTAATCCTTTCTAAAAAATTATCATTTTATTTTGGTTTAAATATACTGCAAATCCTTATAGTTTAGATGAATTTTGAATTAGATCTCTTTATAATTTTTTTTTCTTTTGGGATTCTTATAATTTGAAATTTTTTTAATTGGGTCATTGCCGTTACCCCAGTTATAACTCCGTCAGTTAGTGTTCACATGGCAAACGACTTGTCTATGTAGCAATAAAAGAAATTGATGTAGCGCCAAAGTGACACAAAAATTGGGTTCTATCTATCACTCATCACCCTAATTTTCATCAATTTGGGGAAAATTGAACCACATTCTTTGCATGTGCATTTGATGGATGGTAATTTGTGTGCTACTTTGGTGTTACGTAAGTTTTATCTATTAACACATGAAGAAGTCATTTGTCATGTCAACATTAAACTGACATTGTTATAATCTGAGGTGATGTCAGGGATCCAATTAAAAAAATTTCAAATTATAAAAACTTGATTCAAAATTCGTCAAAACTATAAGAACCTATAGCATATTTAAACCTTTTATTTTTTTGTTGAATGTACATATTTTACATGGAAGAGCCAATGATCCAAGCTTCCGGCAGTTTGGCCTCTTTTGGCAGATTTACTAAGACTGCAACTTCCGTGAAAAATTGAACACTTCTAGAATATTAACCACTTTTTGAAATGAATCATGGTAAACTTCAAACTAACTAGTCAGTTTATTCCTCAAGTGTCTGCATATTTACCACACCATCTAGCTCTGTCTACGACAAAAAATTTATTAGAACATACAAATCAGTTAAACTAATACAATCTCACGGGGAGTAAACTTGAATCCAATNAGAAATTGATGTAGCACCAAAGTGACACAAAAATTGGGTCTATCTATCACTCATCACCCTAATTTCCATCAATTTGGGGAAAATTGAACCACATTCTTTGCATGTGCATTTGATGGATGGTAATTTGTGTGCTACTTTAGCGTTACGTAAGTTTTATCTATTACCACATGAAGAAGTCATTTATCATGTCAACATTAAACTGACATTGTTATAATCTAAGGTAATGTCAGGGATCCAATTAAAAAAATTTCAAATTATAAAAACCTGATTCAAAATTCGTCCAAACTATAAGAACCTATAGCATATTTAAACCTTTTATTTTTTGGTTGAATGTACATATTTTACATGGAAGAGCCAATGATCCAAGCTTCCAGCAGTTTGGCCTCTTTTGGCAGATTTACTAAGACTTCAACTTCCGTGAAAAATTGAACACTTCTAGAATATTAACCACTTTTTGAAATGAATCATGGTAAACTTCAAACTAACTAGTCAGTTTATTCCTCAAGTGTCTGCATATTTACCACACCATCTAGCTCTGTCTACGACAAAAAATTTATTAGAACATACAAATCAGTTAAACTAATACAATCTCACGGGGAGTAAACTTGAATCCAATTCAGTCATGACCTCTAGTTATTACTAGGGCTTAACTTAGGGGGTTCGGAGCGCGGAGAATTGGGTAGAGATCCTAAGTTCAAGTCGCAGACTCCTTAATTTACTCAACAAGACTAAATATAATTTTAGGACAAATATAAGCAGTGGACAATATCTTTCATCATCAAGCAATTATACAAAAGATGGGTTTAAGTAAATGTTGCAAAAATATCCCTCACTGGGTATTACGGCAACTATAGAGCTACAAATTAAGCAACAGGGGACACTATAACTTGATCAAGGACAGGGCCACAAAGAGATCCATAGTCATCAATTCTGGTATGGTAGAAGGAGCTGAAGAATGTGATTCTGGTTCTGGCGGCAATTGCTTTGAACCTGTAACTCACAGTCTTGAATTGACCCTTCCCTTGAGATGTGAAGGGAGCTTTAAAACTATCTTTTGCAGCAAATGCTTCAACCATCATTGACCCATGACATCCATTCTTGGCATCTCCAACAGTGAATGTGAGGCTGTAGAGCTTGTTGGGAACTGTTCTCAGGATTTGGGCAATGGCACTTTCTCTACCTGCAAGGAGCTCTACAGCGCCATTTCCAAATGGGATATTGAAGTGCTTTGAATCAATGAACTTCACAGATTTGAGGGATTCAATGATCCAACCCGGTAGTGGAGACAAAAGATCTTGCTGTTTGGGAGGAAGGAGGACACCATTGGTAGAGTTGAATATTGGGAATGGACCCTCTTCGAAGCTAGGATTTTTTACCACATTTCCTGCAAGATTACCATATGTGTTGGGTGTTATCAGAGCATGGCAAGCCTAAATAAACTTATATCAGCAATGCACAACTCAGAAAGGAACGCAGTGAGGGGCTAATATTGCAGATCTAATTGGCTGCTATTGTGTTGCCCAAGGGAGGGATTCAATTCCCACAAACTGTAAATATGTCATATAATTTTAAACATGGCAAAAAATGTTGGAGATGATTGATGTTACTCAAGACATTACTTTCCCTCACAACCGTGAACTCAATTGTGAGGAAAAGTGATATGCAAATAACATTATCCTACCAAGATGTGTAATAGAAACACAAGAAATGAGAACATCTCAGAAATCAACCTGAAAACTAAACAAAGGAAATGGAGTATAATTAAACACTCAATGAATGAATTAATTCATGGACTCCTAAAACTTGATGATGTGTTAAAACTTTAAAACAGGCGACAGATCTAGGTTGACATTGTTTTTTTATAATTAACAAAGGAAGAAACCCCCCCAAAAAAAAACCCCTAATCAGAGCTCAAAAATGTGTTGTGTCCCTAAAGTAGAAAGGATATGTAATATGGTTCTTACTTGTTGTAGGCATTGGAGGGAAGAATTCTCTGATAGCAATTGCATCCAAGAGTGGTCCACAAGCAGGGTCTTCTTGAACTCCAGGGTTGTGGAATGTGACTTTAACAAGACTAGTAGTGGGCTTGAATCCAAAAGCAATAACATCACCGTTGAGGCTATAAAGAGTCTGCAAAGGAACATCTCCTGTCTGAGGAGGCACTGAGATTCTCAAAACCTCATCTTGTGCACACGTTCTTGAGGCTCCAAAAATTAGAGCATACCATGAACCAGGCTTCACCTTTATGGTCTGAGAGATTGAGGCCTCATTGCCAAGCCTCACAGCATGCACTCCATGAGTCACCGGAAAGTACATGCCGCCGGGCTGCGGCCCGCCGGCGACATACTCAACCAGACCATTAATTTCCCATTTGGGTAATGCATATTTTCCAATGAGTTTCGTTTTCTGTATGTTTCTTGGATCTGGCTTCTCTTCGAAGTTGCCATTTTCAAGGTAAGCTGTTCCGTAACAAAATGCAGATACACCAAAAAGAAAAAAAACATGAGAAATTAAGATTACAAGTGCAAAAATTGCAAATAATCATACCCAATCACAGCCTCTCTCTTTCTCTCTCTCTCTCTCACACACACACACAAATGGGTCAGATTGTGAGGTTACCCAGATAAAATGTGAAACAAAGAAACCCATTAAGCTACTCTAACAAGCACATCAAAGTTTAATAAGCTCCATAGCTAGGCCAGGGTGAGCTTAATAGACACTATCCACAATCACCACACCAAGAAAGTGAGAATGAGAGTGGATATTGCAGAAAATGGCATAGATTTGAAGTAAATAGAACAGCACCATAAGTTTAATAACTTAGATTTAGCTAGTTACATGGATCAAGTATTTCACATTCAATATCTAAATGAAGGAGGGGCCTTAGATTTGAGCATTACCTTCTGAATATCCACGCTTTATGGCGGCAAGAGCGGAACCAGCAAATAGCAAAGCTACAAGCAGTGTAAATGTGATTTTCAGTGCCATTTTCACAAAGAAAATGTACAAATCTAGAGCAAGGGAAAGAAAGATGAAAAGGGTTTGCTCTGGACGAGTAGGGTTAAGCTCTGTAGGAGTAGTGAAGCTTCAGTCTTTTTATATTGGAAAGAAATAGTGAGATGAGATAATTGGCACAACTTAGCAAAAATCACGTTGAAAAGTCCAGATGGATCCTGATAAATTATCTTACTGTCTTCCCCTTTTCCAACCGACTTTTTCTCCATAATTCATGCTGTATTGCTATGGATGTATGGGCATCTTTGCAATAATTTTAATTTTTTTTGTTTTATTTAACATTTTTTTTTTTAATTTTATAAGGTCGGTGCCTTATGTCTCTATCCTTTTTTGCTTCCGATGTTGGGGAAGAGGAACAAGAAGTTGGGCGCAAAATGATTAAAAAAATATAATTTTATAAAAAAATTTATGTAAATAAAGTAATTTAGAAATTATTTATTGATTTGAAATAATTTTAATTAAATTATTAATAGACCTACAGAAAAAGAAGTCACGTTACTTTGTAAATAATACGACTTTACCATACTACTCACAGTACCATAACTTATTTTATCCGTATTCTATGAATAAAATAATTAAAAGTATATAATTTTAATAAGTAATTTATACAGTGTTCTATGTTGATAAATAATTTACCAAAATATATTTGATTAGTCAATTTGCCCAAGAAATTGTGTGTTTATAAACTAGTTAACATTGGTTTCGAATATGAAGCAGAGCATGGTTCTGAAGCTCAACATTGGTTTTGGTTTTCATTGTTTGTTGAGGTGAAGGAAAATAATTGCTTTTAAAGAGTAATGTAATAGTGACTTAAAAGTTATCACTTCAGTTATAGTACTTCTCAACCTATCAAAAGAAAAGTTGCTAAATTTGTTGAATCCAGTGAATCTTTCTTATGTTTCAACAAGTTCGGTGCAAAAGAACATGATTATTTATCTCTTTTTTTCTTTTTTTTCTTTTTTCCTTTTTGCTATGGATCTCTACAAGTTTTACAGAAGTTGAGAGTAGAAAATAGTAAGGAACACATTATCTCCACTAGTTTCACTTTGTTTTAATCAAATTTAGAATACATGAACAAAATTTATTTTCTTTCATTTGATCTGTTTTCTATTATTTTCCCTCTATTACAACAAAAACTATGACTTAGGTTCTAATTGTCAAATGAACAGTGAGAATCTTGACTTTAAAGATGCCAACATTTTTTTTAAAAAAAATTAATATAATGTTATATTACTAGATCTAAAGTTAGGTCCTTAAATTAAAACAGAAAATGTATGTCATTAAGCCAACATATTATCATCAACCTTAATTAAACAAAAACGTTTCCTGATTTTTCGTAGAGATTATATAAAACTAACATATTATCATCTGGTAAGAGGATGTTCTAGCTTAACTAAAAGTCTCGGGTTTGAGCCTTGAGTATGCAGCTACATCGGTTGGGAGAGTTTAGCCGCTTGTGGTCCTTTCTAGCTCGAATTCGGATTAGTCGAGTAAAGCTCGAAAACTGGATGGTTTATAAAAAAAATAAAAAACAATTCTCTTTCTTTAGATAGGCTATTATTGCTTTCATGCAAGATAATTTACTAATAATTATTGATTTTTAAGTAAACCCAGTAATGATTATCTCGTTTCTAATAAAAATGAAACAATATCTAAACTCCAAAACCAAGATCTCGCTGCTTCTGATTCTGCAATTTATTAATTATTATGATTTAGTTTTGCTCAACCGACAAAGTCCACGTGTGGGCTCTAGTTTTAACGGCCACCGATACTTGTTTTGAATTTTTTTTCTTACAATGAAAACAATAAGCCAATTAGACACTGATAAAGACACTTTGTTGTCCTTTCCAATTTTAAAAGAATAATAATATAACTTAGGCAGCGTTTGATATAAAGAATATTTTAATATTTTTAAAAAAGTGAGTATGAGAATAAATTATTTTTTTTATGTTTAGTAAAAAAAATAAAAAATTATTCTCATACATAAAAAATATCTGAGAATAAAATTTTATGTTGAGAATGAAAATAAAACTTCTCTATCCGAAAAGGTGAAAATAAAACTTTCATCCATATACCAAACACACCTTAAGGTAAATAAATCTAAGGATAGACACATGTCCATGACTAATTATTCTGATAAAATCTTTGGACTACCTACTAAACCTTAATTGTCATCACCAACATAGAAGCTAGTTATTAATGGCTTTGGGTGGTGCTATTCTCAATTTGGGGTCTTATGAGGAGAGGCACATATAGCATGTTATTTATTTTGATCATTCAAGACCCACTATATTTTTTTTTACCCTTTTAGCTCAAATTAAGCAATGAAATCTTGCGCTGGATATGCATATGGATTTACTTTGACTTGCTCTTCCAATTTGGTCTTAAAGGAAAGTTTAATGCTAAGTTCCCACTGCTAAATGCAAAAACACTTTAGTTCAAATTCTATAATTTTTTAACCTTTTTCTTTTTTTGAACCCACCTTGAATTAGTACACAAATTGAGAGGGAAAAGTCATTTTTTTTCCCATTTTAAAAAATGTTAAACTAAGTTAGCAAGTTAACAACAAGATGCAAAATCCCTCCCACTCAATTGAACCTCCTCCTCTTAAGTTGAAAGTCCTGCTATTAATATATAGCAGATGCAAAGAGTAGTGTCAAGCTAAAGTTATTAAATTATTATATATATATATATATATAACAAATGCAGAAAGTTTCTCTATTTTCCTCTTTTGCTTTGTATTATAATGACAAAAAAAGAAAAAAGAAACTAGGGACTTCACCTAAATCATAAATAGGTAAATGTAATTTGAACCTTACATTTGGTGGACAATGAATTTGTAGCTGCCTAGTTGGTGGGAGAAAATTGTGAATGGTGAATGCAGAGGAATAGCCATTAGCCAAGTAGCCATTTCCTTGTTGGCCATAGTAGCCATTGCTTTGACAGATAGAGAAGTGGACAGAGGGAGTAGAGGTAGAATGGTAGAAAGGAACCAGTGCATGTGCTAATGGGACCACAAAATTGAAAACTGATTTTAGAGGGTTACAATTTCAAAATAAAGAAGAAGGGCATTATGGTGTTTCCATATAGTTCTCTTACACGTCACAGCCTATATTTGTTCCGTGTCAAATGGATCTTAGAAATCCATTAAACTCTTTTACACTCATAAACATAGTTTATTTATGTATTTAATTTTTATCCAATAACTAGGCTTGATTTCAATTTTTGGATGAAGCTAAATTTATTAAATTTAGGGTGAATTATTTTTGTTTTAGATGTTTTGCTATTGAAATACCTACAATTATAATTTTATATAAAAGATCGTTTTAATAAATGAAAGTCCTCAACATAACACTTTTTTTAAAAAAAAAAAAAAAAAAAAAAAAAAAAAAAAAAAAANACACAACACCTTCTTTTTTTTAAAAAAAAAAAAAAAAAACCTTGTAACCAACTTCCCCTTAAAAAGCCACAAAACCAAGATGCTGTGTGTTATTATCACTGCTTAATTTTGTTATGTTTAAGTGGACCATAAAAATGTCTGGGTCTGATCTTCTTTCTCTTTGCACGAGACAATGCACGTGGTCTTTTCAGTTTCTTGGAACCTCATGCCATCTGTTGTCCACTTTTTTGTTTGTTTGTAATCTCCGTAGTCTACATTGGAACATGATCAAATCCAATGAAGAATCAATCATATAAAAATCAAATTAGAAAAAGGAAACCAAAGAAAAAGAATAGACTAGATATAAAGATCCTATTTTTACTAACTTCTAGCAAGAACTTAATCAAGTTATGCTTTGTTTATAAGATTGAGAACTTTTCTATTGTTCAAATTCAAAACATAATAACAATGCCAAGAGATAGTTCGATGGTTGAATATTGAGAATTTTAAAATAGGAACTTTATGTTTAAATTTTATTGAGATTAAATGGGTATAAATTATTAAAAAAAATTAAATATTTAAATGTATTGCAAGTTTTTAGGATGAATTTTGAATCAAGTCATTATAATTTTTTCTTAGTCCTTATAATTTGAATTTTTTTTAATTAAGTCTTTGTTGTCACCCTCAGTAATAACTCCGTTAGTTTATTGCTCACGTGGTAAACGATTTATCTATGTAACAATAAAAAAAAGCTGATGTGGTGCCAATATGGCATAAAAATTGTCACCTCATCATCTTCATCAATTTCAAACTTCAAAAGAAAAGAAGATGATGTAATAATTTTTGTGCCATTTTGATGATATATTAGCTTCTTTTATTGCCACATAAACAAGTCGTTTGTCATGTAAGTACTAAATTGATAGACTTATGACTGGGGTCACGGAATAGATTCAATTAAAAAAATTTCAAATTATAAATACCTTAAAAAAAGAAAAAAAATTATAAAAACTTAATTTAAAATTCGTTTAAACTATAAGAACTTTCAATACAATTAAACCAAAATTAAATTATCCCCTATTTTATAGTACTCCACAAACAAACACAAAAAGCACACTATGCATATATGGTACATGGTTCATGTAATCTCTGGTAAAGTTGAGATACTAAAATTTGATTCCTTATATAAAGTAATAATATCACTCTATCCTCGAAGATAAACTTTTTCCAAAAAAAAAACATTTTTGAAAATTCTAGCTGAAGCGAACAAGCATATGAGCAGGTCCCAATATGCCACCCATTTATAGAGAACTTTGAACTTGGTAGCGAAGGTGTTCATATATATCCGAGATGGTTCATGCATGGACCACAGTCCGCATGGGTCATCTCTCTTATTGAACTCCAGCATTCATTTTCAAAATCAGCAGAAAATCCCACTTCATTGTTTTTAGCCATTATCCACTACGGGCCATGTGTACTCGTTTGGGGCCTTATTTCACATGTTCAAAGTTTTTTGATGGTGATTATTGCAAAAAAAAAAAAGAAAAAAAAAGTGTTTTTATCATGTGAGATGTGTATGATTTACATGAGTAATGCTAGTTACAAATCTTTTGCAGTGACACTTATACAGAATTATGGTACATATAATTTTATTTAAGTTTGATAAAAATAAATTTAAGTAGAATTATAAGAGATTTTTTTTATTGGATAAGAGAATCTAATTTTTGGCAAAATGATTATAAAAAATGTAAATTTGTAAAATATTTACGTAAATGAGGTAATTTGAAAATTATTTATTGATTTGAGATAATTTTGATTAAATTATTAATAGGCATGCAAAATAAAATGTTGTAACATGACTTTACTTCAAAGTAGCGTAATCTTTAGAATTAATCTACTTATAAAGTATAGTGACTCATATTTTTTGTATTTTATGAATAAAATAATTAAAAGTGCTCAATTTTAATAAATAATTTGTAAATGTTCTATTTTAATAAATAGTTTATCAAAGTGTATTTTATTAGTCAATTTATCTTAATTTTTTTAACGAGGGAATATGAAAATAAAGATTTGAGATCACTTAAATCAAGTATGTTATACTTATATGTACTTGTGTGAACCACATGAGTCTACGATGACAGTGCCTAGAATAGTAGAATGTGTATTCCTTATACTTTTCAATCTATCAATTGGGATTAGCTCAAGTAATTGGAGTAGGAGAAAATTTAATTAAGGTTATAGACATCTAGTCATATAAGTTCTTCATAGCAAGTCATCATTAAAGCTAGATGCAATAATCACCAAGTGTTGTGACCAAGCAGGGAACGCGCTTCATTCTTCACTCAAGACTTTTTAAGTTCAAGTCGTTTTCAGGGTACTCGGTAGGGGTGTTCACAACCCGGACCACCGCAGTAAACCGATAGAAACCGACTGAAAAATAGCGAATTCAACGATTCCGGATGAAAGCTAGACGGAATCGGATGGCTGAGATTTGAGATCTCGGTTTGAACCAGTCGGTTCGGTTTTCACTCAATAAAACCGGAGTAAACCGAACCCGACCGAACATATATCTAACATTATCTTTTCTCCTCGTTTTTTGCGCCTTCACATCTCCCTCCCCGAGTCATTTCAGATTCCTCTTTCTTCTCTCGTGGTCTCTCTCCTTCACTTTGCTAGTCTCTGTAATTTTGCTCGTTCTAATGTCGTTAGGACGGGGAAAAACTCCGGCAATGGAAAGAAAAGGAACGAACAAAGAGACCCAGAAAGCGTGGAAAAGAATCCCACTGAAAAAGCTGAATCCAACCTCAACTCTGAGAAAAATAGGGGAGCTGAAAGTGCTGGTAATTGTAATGGGGAAAACCAGAGCAGCAACTCAAAAATTGGTAGGAACTCACTGGATAAACTCCGGCAATGGAAAGAAAAGGAACGAACAAAGAGACCCAGAAAGTGTGGAAAAGAATCCCACTGAAAAAGCTGAATCCAACCTCAACTCTGAGAAAAATAGGGGAGCTGAAAGTGCTGGTAATTGTAATGGAGAAAACCAGAGCAGCAACTCAAAAATTGGTAGGAACTCACTGGATAAGTCTCCAGTTTGCAATGAGGCTCCAACAACGGCGAACCAGAAGGGAAGTCAAAGTGAAGTAGCCGCTAGGAAAAGTGGCGGAGGGGGTTCTGCTAAGAAGAAGAAAAAGAATTTGTAGATAATAGAAACCGATACAACCTGCCCGCTACAAACCGTACCGATTATAACCAATTTCATCGGTTCTTTGTTCTGGTTGGTCAGTGACGGGTGAGAATTTTCCCAACCCGATGGTCATCGGTCGGGTGAGATTTGGCACCAAAACCGACCGAACCCGACCATGAACACCCCTACTCCTTGTACAGAAAAATGCTTGAGAACTCATTCCTCCAAGCCTCACTATTCTTTATGAAGCCTAACAATTCTCGACAGTATGGTGGTGACATTATTGTTCCATGCTCTTCCATTACCCATCCAGAAATGGGCTTCTTTAAAAGATTTGATGGAAAGGCCCAGCCCACCCAAGAGAAAACTTACTGGCCCATACGGAATGAAAAAAAGTCAGGAAAACCAATCACGTAATAACCAATAAGAAGCCCATGGGCCATGGCCCAAAATTTTAAAAAAAATCCAATGAGAAGCCTCATTCACATAAACCAATTAAAGGGTTGGATAATTGGCAAGGGTGGTATAGAGGGTGCAATATAAGTATGTTAAACGAATTTTTATTATTAGTTTCATTTTAAAAAAATTAATTATTAATTAGAACTTTGAGCAATGAAATGTCTTGAAGACGTGAACTAATGAATTTTGAGCATATCTCCACTTGATTCCTTCCAATAATACCACCAACCATTTCACCTCAAAAAAGGCAAATCCTAATACAAAAGGAATGACAAGTGTCCATAACACAAAAGCATAGAACTCAGATTAATTATTCCACGTGATAAAATAAGCTTCTTTTTTTTATCTCTGGATCGATTATAATCAATAAGCATATGCTCATTTTTACTTNAGAAAAAGCAACCTTATAGCTACTCCATAACCATTTCAAATAACTTTTCTTGGCACTTCCACGCAAGAATCCATCAGCTCTTCTCCATGTTCTTTTTCTTCTTCATTTTCTTCCGTGGTAGAGTATCTTCATCTCCCACATATCCAATAGAGCTAGGCTTTTCACGTAACTTCCCTAATAACAGCATGAGGACCTTAAAAACCATTCACCATGGCTACCCAGTTTCCTTGCTTTTAGTTTATAGTCCATCTATCAACGGGCTCTTTTGCCAGTGAAAAATTTAGACTTTTTGCTTAATGGTTTAGGTTGGAGACCATGAGAATTCATTGATAGCACATTACGCATAAACTCAGTTTTTAGTTCTAACACAGCTTAATCTATTCCTAAATTTTATATAACCAAAAAAAAAAAAAGGTGATTGCTAAGCTACCCAAGGGGTAGCGCTATTCCACCATGTTCTAGTGGGACCTGTGTCCTAAAATTTGTGTCATTGTGAATATCTCAAAAAATTGAGTCATATTCTAAAATAGTTGACATAATTTAAGATTAATTGTGTCAAAAAAAATACTATTCATAACTATNAATTGTGTCAAAAAAAATACTATTCATAACTATTATTAATTTGAAACTTTTTCTGTATTGCTTTGTTTATACATTTTACAAGAAACTAATATTATTCTAACTCTTATTTAGTAACTCATTTTTTTGAGATATTTACAATGATACTAATTTAAATACATAAATCCCACTAAAACTTCCTCAAATAAGGTGGTGGTATAGCACTACCCCATTTTCAAGGAGAGGTAGCATAGCCCACAAACAAAAAAAAAAGTGTAATCCTTTTGTCCTTGTTAGGGGTGTTCACAACCCGGACCACCGCAGTAAACCGATAGAAACCGACTGAAAAATAGCGAATTCAACGATTCCGGATGAAAGCTAGACGGAATCGGATGGCTGAGATTTGAGATCTCGGTTTGAACCAGTCGGTTCGGTTTTCACTCAATAAAACCGGAGTAAACCGAACCCGACCGAACATATATCTAACATTATCTTTTCTCCTCGTTTTTTGCGCCTTCACATCTCCCTCCCCGAGTCATTTCAGATTCCTCTTTCTTCTCTCGTGGTCTCTCTCCTTCACTTTGCTAGTCTCTGTAATTTTGCTCGTTCTAATGTCGTTAGGAAGGGGAAAAACTCCGGCAATGGAAAGAAAAGGAACGAACAAAGAGACCCAGAAAGTGTGGAAAAGAATCCCACTGAAAAAGCTGAATCCAACCTCAACTCTGAGAAAAATAGGGGAGCTGAAAGTGCTGGTAATTGTAATGGAGAAAACCAGAGCAGCAACTCAAAAATTGGTAGGAACTCACTGGATAAGTCTCCAGTTTGCAATGAGGCTCCAACAACGGCGAACCAGAAGGGAAGTCAAAGTGAAGTAGCCGCTAGGAAAAGTGGCGGAGGGGGTTCTGCTAAGAAGAAGAAAAAGAATTTGTAGATAATAGAAACCGATACAACCTGCCCGCTACAAACCGTACCGATTATAACCAATTTCATCGGTTCTTTGTTCTGGTTGGTCAGTGACGGGTGAGAATTTTCCCAACCCGATGGTCATCGGTCGGGTGAGATTTGGCACCAAAACCGACCGAACCCGACCATGAACACCCCTA
>QAOA01001156.1:0-17960 GCA_003255065.1 Cercis canadensis
TCCATAGAGCTATTTAGTAATTATTGACAAAGGGTAGGTGTGACATATAGCCAGGGTCTAGTGGCGTATTCTCTGATCATATGGAATTAGAGAAATTGCTCTTAAGGTTCTATTCTCACTGTGTACTCCTATCTCTTTTTCCAAATGCATTACGCTCCCCTGTAACAAAAAACAAAAGGAAAATTACTCTTATGTAGAGCATTGGTGATGACAAACACACTTCTTTTAAGCCTCTCAATATTTTTTTTTTTTCTGGCCATGAGCCTCTCAATATTAAACCATCTAATATAATTTTATTGTAATTATATTAATGATATACAAATATTTTGGAAATATTTAAGACAGAAGGGGCAAATATAATTTGCCTGAAATTTCCTTTATTAATAGTATAAACACACAAACCCATATAACAAATAACTAAAGTTACTTTGGTACTATTGGTATTTTCGCTGAGACACTATATTAGTTTTTATAACATGTAGAACATCTAAGTAGCAGCAGTAACAGAACAAAAGCTTTATTTTGGGAACACAATGCAGACATAGTAATTGTAATCGGGAGTCTCACTTGTTGATTACAATTGTAAAAGCACCGACATTCAGGTGATATACAATTTCCCCTCATTGAAGCCTCCTTCTTTTGGTACTGTCGAGCATTGAAGAGTGTCAAAACATGGCCCTCTCCATATTGTGCTAAGCTTTTCACAAAGCTCTTAACAGTCAAATTTGCACCAAAACATCAAATTGTTACAATGTCTCGAGGGTGCACCCTCCTTCTGAATACACTGTCTATTACAATCATCGCGGTGTAAACAAAACGCTTTAATTGTTTGGCTCGAAAATTCACAATGCTCAGGAAATTTAACTTCCATCGTTCGTAGTCCTGCATGTATAAAAAGTTATGGAATGAAAAGCAACAATGATTATAGTTACTATAGGGAGAAAGAGCTAAGAGAGAGAGACTAACCGTTAGTGGAGAAAAAAAGAGGGAGGTAAAGAAAGCTAATGAAAGAGAACAATTTACAAACAGTAGTATCCTTAGTTTGCTACAAAATAATCAGGATATTAATGTTGGTACTCATATTGAAGATTAGGTTGTATATATATATAGCAAGAGAAAGGGTGTTACTTAGGATTGTTGAACTTGTATAGACATTGGAAAAATAAATGTATTCACTTGTGAGGATTTTCCAAGTATGATTCATGCTTGTCTCTCGTACGACCTTTTTTTGTTCCTTTATTTGATATCCGAATAATGCTGACGGCAGCAGATAATGGCCAAAGCATTAGACTTGGACTATCCTCACCTAATGATCATGAATGGCTGCCATTATTATATTGCGAAATCATAGATAATAGAAGGAACCAAGTCCACTTCATTAACACCTACGAAAAAATAAAATAATTGAGACTAAAAAGAAACAAACTGTATCACCAATCAAATTGTCTTTGATTCCTAATAATTTTAGTTTGGCTTAATTGCAATTTTGGTTCCCCTATTTTAATCACTTGAACATTTTGATCCCCCTTCTTTAAAAATGAACTATTGAGTCTCTCTATATTCATAAAATGTACAAGTTTAGTCCATTTATCTTTAAGTCAAAATTTCTAGGTTTATTTCAAGTTGTAAAGTTCTCTGATTCATAATCTCACCGTTCAAATTGAAGTGTTACATCTTGTGAATCTCCTCACTAAATTTTAGCTCGATCTAACGGTGGGACTCAATCCAAAATACCAAAACCATAAGTTTTCATCTAACCAAAAATTTAGACTTTTTCACCGTTAGATCGAGCTGAAATTTAATGGAAAGATTCACAAGATGTAGCTCTTCAATCTGAACGGTGGGATTATGAATTAGAGAACTTTACACCTTGAAATAAACCTAAAAATTTTGACTTAAAGATAAATGGACTAAACTTGTACATTTTATGAATATAGAGGGACTTAATAGTTCATTTTTAAAGAAGGGGGACCAAAACGTTCAACTGGTTAAAATAGGGGGACCAAAATTGCAATTAAGCCTTTTAATTTTTGTTATAGTTATAATTGTAATTTTATAAGTTTAAGGCATTACCTGAGAAGGGAGGAGGGGCGGGTGGGGTTGTCACATCTATTGGGACAAGAATTGTGATGATTACAACCAACAACTTTATTATATCTGGAGATAAATCTCACTATTAGTAGACATTAGGTTTTTGAAATAATGAAAAACTCTTCAAAATCACATGTGTGGATACCCAATTTTCAGCCCATTACATTCAGGTCCATTTAGTCAAAGGCTCACATCAAAATCTTATATATACTCATCATATCCCTTAGCCATTATTTATAAATAGCCCCCCATAATAAGTATACGCTATTTTCTTTTTCTGCTTCCCTTATCATTATTGCACTCTTTAGCTCAGATCATACTAACTTAAGTTTTGGAGCTCGGATATCACCACCCGACTCTTAGTTTATTTGTTACTATGCAATTAGTATACTTTCAACTAGGCCCCGTCCACCTTCCAACCTTTAGATCAGATCAGACATCGTCAACATGTAATGCTTTTAATCATTTTTTCCATATATTTCATAGTTCAACGATTTGATATCAAAATCAATTTATATTTTTTGTAACTAAATTTTGTCTTAGAGGTGTCTAACTCAATTTTTTCTTGTTTCATATTTCATTAATGAAATGATATAAAGATACTTAAAACAATGTTAGACTAATTATGTTTGTTGTAATTTTTGGTAGAATATATTAATGCTTATGGTATCATATCTTATTGCGCAAATAAAAGTGGTATATTATATGTATGTATTGCTACTATATTATTTTATAGAAAAATATGAATTTAATTATATTTAAATTATTAAATATCTTTTTCTATACGTGCAGTGAGTGCAAAAGCCAATTTACAACATTAAATCTTTCCAAAAGTCATGTGTAAGATATATTGCAATGTACACAATGCTTATTTGCAAACGTATGGTAGGAATTAGTTGCTACCATTCAGCAGCCAAATCTTATTCTTAGAAGGGGACATGTTATTAAAATACACATATACTTTATTGGTTAATTTGTACAACCTGTAGAATGAAAAATAAATAACTGCAATTTTTGAAACAAGAGCTTAATTTTGGGAACACAAAGCGGGGAGATAGTGTGAAGTTTCACTTGTTACAGTTATAGAGGCACCAACATTCGAGTCCAATACAACGACCCCTCAATGAATTCTCCTTCTCTCTGCACTGTTTAGAGCAATGAGAACCAATAAAACAAGGCCCTTTCCAAATTCCACTAGGCTTTCCACAGAGATTTTCACAGCTGAATTCGCACCAACAATCTAACATATGACATCCTCCTGCTAGTGCACCCTCCTTCTCCTTGCAATGTGTATCACATTGATCGCTGTGAGTACAAACGACTTCCCATGTTTCGCTAGGATTTGCACATAAAGTGTCACTCAGTGTTTGTACTCCTGTACATATAGAAATTAAGAAAAGAAAAGAAAATAAGATGATACTAGCTGGTTATGATCCTAGCTCCTTGAAAATAAAGAAGAAAGACAGACTTACCGTTGATGGAGGAAAGGAGAAGGAGAAGCCAAAGGAAGGCAATGAAAATGGAGGATTTCGAAACAGAAGTAGCCATAGTTCATCAGAGGTAAGAGGCTCTATTTTAGTGCTTAAGGTGAAGATTACCTAGGGTATATATATAACAAGAGCAAGGGAACAGCTTTTAACACTTAATCAGCTTCAAACATTGGAAAACTGGTAGCAGTTGATTGGGGTGCTTTGAGGAGTCCAAGTTGAACGACGCTAGTGGACAAATGGGAAAATTGCTGTACCTTGCTGCTGTGGATCTTCATCGTACGGCTGCTCTTGTTCTCTACTCTTTGTTTTGTTCCTTTCTTTCGTATCGGCATCATACCTGTCCGGCAAGATCATCGACACTAGTATGCTTTCTCTCTTTTGATTTCTTGTTATAGTTATAATTAATTTTATAAGTTTAAGGCATTTCCTGAGAAGGGAGAGTGGGTGGGAAGATGCCACATCAATTGGGACAAGAAATTTGATCATAACATCCAATTTATTATAGGCTTGTTCCTTCAGGTCCGATTCGTGCAAGGTTACCTTCATCATTACCATGAAACAATGCTTCAAGTGGGAAACAGCCACTTTATGTTGTCCTAATTTAATAATTTATGATCATTCTGATTGTGGATCAGCTTTACGTATATGATAAATCTTCAGAATTCATATTCATGCAATTTTGTTTTTAATTTTTTTTTTGTTGCTTTGAGAATGCATTCCAATCTATCTATATTTTATATTAGATAATTTCCTACAAATTATCCAACTCCGTTACTACTAAATCACTTGATAAGTTTTGTTTTCTTGGATGAAATCAGGGCCAAGGCCCAGAAAGAGAATATCAACCATTCAAAGAGTTAATTAAAAGGTGTGCTTGATAGGACCGAAAAATTAATTCAATTATTGAGTGTTGGGAATATCTCTTGACATGCACATCTTATTTCATTGTTTCCAAGAAAATTGGAGGAGAGAACGAAGAGTAAATTACCTTTGAAAATTTGTTAAATAATGAATCTTGTCTAGATACTTTAATTTTCACTCCTTCTCTATTTTTGCTTCTTTCCATTTTCCCTTTTGCCTAGCATATTGTAAATATATAACCACGTGAAATATTTTTTTCTATGAAAAGGAATTTGATAGATGTCTTACACAAAAGTAAACGGAGACTTGATACACGGAACCTCAATGTTTTTTCTTCTTAGAAGCAGAAAATAGATAACAAAGAAAAATATCCCACTTTTATTCTATGGCGTACTTCTACTACTGTATTCTTTAAGTAATATTATTTTCATAAAAGATAAATTTATTACCATTTAATTAGTTAGAATTTCATGGCCTTCCTAATTAAGGTTGTGATTTTGATGGGAAAGAATTAGAATTTATGGTGTATCCGTTTGACTTTTTGGTGTAAAAAGAAATACTTGATTCTAGGATTTCAACAATAAAAATACACAATTGTTTCTAAAATGTTGTTCCCTGATTCTGGACTGTTCTTGATTCTAAGTAATTGGTCTGTGATTCAAAAAAATTTCTGTAATTTTGGTCCGTTATCTTACCTTACATGTATTTTCTTTTTCAAGGACTATTGCCCTGTACAGAACATTAAAAAGGGCAATCTCCTTGCTTAGTTGCTGATTTAATGGAGATTTCTTCGTCCCTTGTAATTGATGTTTATTTTCGTTCTTTTCCCTGAAAGCCCTGATTTTTCCCAAAAAAAAAAAAAATTGAAAAGGAGAAATTTCATTTTTCTTTTGTATGGATGTTAATTTAAAAACTTGGTCAGCCTTTTAATTTATTGATTTTTCTGTTAGGGTAAAATTGTATTGAACTCCTTCAACGTTAGCCCCTGTGCCAATAACCGCCTAGGGTTCAAAAATGTGTAATAAACACCCTCAACTTCTCTTATTGTGCTGTTGAGAGTTACACCTTTGATCACTGATGTACCTTTTTGTAGATCCTTCTATGGTTAATGAAGTTGTTTTGGCCCCCCAAAAAAAAGCTATTTACTTTAAAAACTATTTTAACAAAATGTAGTGGCATAAGCAGTTATATCGAGAATTCTAACAAAAGTTAAATATGTTAAACTTTTCAATTTGTGTGAATCTTTTCATTTATAACGTTTCAAAGTTTTGGCATTAAATTTTTAGATGTTTAAATATTGATTCTGACCAAAATATATAAATATTTATTCTATGTGATATGCATTTTAAAAAAGTAAATGATCCCTTACATAAAAGATTAGACTCCAAATATGATTTGCAGACTCTGGAATCATTCCAAAAGCAAGAGTGAATAAATATTTGGATTTGCATAGGTCATCAACCTCATCAGCAATAAATGTTTTGCTCCATAACAAAAATATTGTCAGACACAGAAGAGGCATACAAAATTCCAATGGCATCGTTTGAAAGGAAGGCAAAGGAAGGCAATGAAAATGGAGCACTTAGAAACAGAAGTAGCCATAGTTGACTAGAGATTAGAGTCTCTTGTCTGGAACTTAAGGTGAAGATTAGCTTAGGTATATATATAGCTAGAGCAAGGGCACTGCTTTTTATGCTTAATCAACTTCAAACATTGGAAAAATGGTTGCATCAGTTGATTGGGGGTGCTTTGAAGAGTTCGAGATGAACAATGCTCTTGGACGAATGGGAAAATGGCTGTACCTTGCTGCTGTGGATCTTCCACGTACGGCTGCTCTTGTTCTCTGCTCTTTGTTTTGTTCCTTCTTTCGTATCGGCATTATACCTGTCTGGCAAGATCATCAACACTAGTATGCTTTCTCTCTTTTGATTTCTTGTTATAGTTATAATTAATTTTATAAGTTTAAGGCATTTCCTGAGTAGGGAGAGGGGATGGAAAGATGCCACATCAATTGGGACAAGAAATTTGATCATAACAACCAATTTATTATATCTAACAACATGGAGATAAATCTCACAGTTGGTAGACATTAAGTTTTTGAAATAATGAGAAACTCTTCAAGATCACATGTAGTGCTTTTAATTATCTACGATCTTAAAGCTTTCCTACTTCTTAAAAAGTTACACAACATATATGGACCATCACAACGTTTAAGTTCTCTTGAATAAAACCACGGCCAAAAATTAAAAGTGCTAAAATAAAACACTTTTGTCAATACCACACAGTACAAACAATTTAAACCAATTGAAAGGAATAACAAAATTCTCATTGACACAGACCAATCACCAGTTGAAGGCTAGTATCATAGTAGTTGTACTCATAGAGTTAAGGCTGCACAACCCGAAATCTTAGATGTAGAATATTCTGTCCTTTTTTATTTAAAATAAAATGCATAGTAAAATTTTAGGAATCCATTATCACACGCATTTTTCAATTGAAAATATATTTCCTATTCCATCGTTGACATCGATCAAACAAGAAATTAGGACATGATTGTTGGTTGCTTTAATGGCATATCCTTATGAATTGAGAGAGATTCTTGCACGTTTCATTTTTAATTTCTGAATTACTTTGTGAATGTTGTGATTGTTGATAGAACAAAACAAGATACTCTTTGATGTAAGACTTTATAATTTTAGTCATCTATTTAACTAATTTTAGTATGGTTATTGATTTTTTAAAGGTTGACTAAAAGGCCTTAATTTTATTCCCATGTTGTAGTTCAATCATAGATGCAAATTTGTATATGACTGGTGGTCATTCTGTGATTCCCAGTAGTCAGTGTCTGACGATTAGAGATAGAATTACCATTGGTTATCTGGAACTATAAATGATGGCTAACCATGAAGTACAACTGTATGATATGACTAAAGTAGCATAAAATATAATTTTGGAACCCATCTACATAATTCTTTTTTATTTAAGGTCCTTAACAATAATTTTCTCAAATTTTAATTTATGTTAAATTAGACTACATAAACTTGTAAATTTTGAGAAGGAGACTTAATTGAGTCCCTATTATCTCAATTTCTTATATGTTTTATTGTGTAGGATTCAGTCTTTTAATAACCGGATGGATCAATGAACTATTTTGGAGGATGAGTATCGGACAAACCAGTCTGACTGGTTGGATCGAATGCCATCATAAATATAATTTCTAATATTCCTATTATATAATCTACACATATAATACATATATTATTATGCAAGTTTAGTTAAAAAATGTAGAGTTGGTCTAGTGGCAAATGTCTTTGTCCAAAGGGAGGAGAATTCAAATTCTTGTAAGTCTAATATTTACCTATTATACAATCTAAATAAGAATAAATATCGTTTTATGCAAGTTTATCAGCATGTGTTTGCTAAGCTACACCGTCTTAGCGCTACCCACTATTTGATTTGGTGTGTTTCGGTGTAACCCACTTATTGATTTTGGTGTCGTTGTAAAGATATCAAAAAATTGAGTCACCCAATATGTGACAAAATATATAATTTCTTATAAAATACAAAAATGTCACGATATGAGAAAACATGCCAAATTCTATTTTTTTTTTTGGTAAAAGTTAAATATTTTGTTTGGCACACTTTCTTATATCATCACATTCTTGCATTTGGCACGGTTTGAAAGTTTTTTTGTTCTTTCTTAAGTCTAGCCAGCTACAATTAGTATATCTTAGCCCCACAATTATCTAGTCTTGTTTTGATGATAACAAAATGTCTCTGTACTATTAACTTGTGTTTATTGTCTAAGTTCTTATTTAGATCAGGTTAGAAAGAAGCCTTAAAAACTAGTTATGTTTGTTCCTAAGAATTAGTTCTTGCTCTAGTGATCTAGTTCTTCTGAAGAATGAATTTCTAAGCTTGTTGATGTGGACAAGCTTTTCGAAGACTCTAGATGACTTTAGTCCTTTCTAGTCACTCTAAGAAATTGCCTTGGTTGAGAGAGGAAATTTCCTCTTGAGGTGACCATTGTAAGATCCATGATTCAAAGGATATTATCTTTATTTTATCTTACAAAAGGACAAAAGAGATAATGAATGGAGCACAATAGGACAACTGTCAAGGTAGTGGGCAGTTTTTCTATAGCTCTTCACATGGTCCTTCACGTGCTCTCCATAGAAAAGATAAAGAGAGAGAACCGAGGCTTTAGAATTTTGCAGAGAAGTGAGAATGAAAACTTGAGAGAGAAGAAAGGTTTCCTTGAGAGCTTATTTTGTATCTTCTTCTCTCTAGTTTTCTCTCAATAGTAAAAATCTTCATTGTATAATCTACTTTGTACGGGAGTTTCTTCAATGGGGTTGCATTGATAAATTAGGTTTTGTATTTAGATTTCTATGGGAGAAATCTATGAGAGTGATCTCTAGTGAGTTAGAGAGTGTGAATTCATGGTGAGCTTGAAAAATAAAACCATGGTTGAGAAGCTTGGAAAAATAAACTTGAAGTACAGTGGAATCCTAAGTATTGAGAGAAGTTGATGTAGGCAATTTTTCTATCGAACCACTATAAAGACTCTTGCAGATCTCTTTTCTCCTTTTATCTTATTTTTGAGAATATTTGCTTTACTTTCTTATGCAATGAATTCACGATTTTCTAGATTAACTTTTGCTTTGCCTTTAATGGTTTATTAAGTTATATCTTTGTGCTTAAATTTGAAATTTATCAGAGAACTAGTTCTTAAGCTTGAAGAACTAGTTCTTAATCAGATCTGTTATTGAATTAATCTTTACCAGATCTACTTTTTGCAGTTAATTTTTGAAATTCCTATTCATCCCCTCTAGGAATAGATCCTGCAACCTTCAATTGGTATTAGAGCTTGTGCTCATCTTATCTTTGCTGGTCTAACTAACCAAGAGCTAAAGATATAGGTTATTCTTTTGTAGGTACCATGAACAACCAGAATGAATCACATTCTTCTCACAAACCTCCATTCTTCAATGGAGAAAACTATCTTTACTGGAAGCATCACATGGAGATGTATCTTGAGTCAATTGACTATGAAGTTTGACAAATAGTTAGAAATAGTTTTACACCTTCTACTAAAATGGTGAATGGAGATACGGTTCTAAAAGAAGAACATGAATTCACTGTTGAAGATAAGCTCAAATTCACTCTAAATTCTAAAGCTAGGTACAATATTGTGTGTGCTGTATCTGCAAAGGAATATGAAAACATTGCTTCTTGCAATTTTGCAAAGGAAATGTGGGATATACTTGCTGCCATTCATGAAGGAACAAGTCATGTCAAAGAGGCTAAGATTGACATCTATTCTACCTAATATGAAATGTTTCATATGTCTCAAGATGAATCTCTAGAATCCTTCTTTGCTCATTTTTTAAGCATCATCAACAATCTCAAAGGTTTTGGAAGAATCTACTCTTAAAAGGAACAAGTCAAAAAGATCTTGAGATGTCTCACTGAAAAATGGGATTCCAAAGTAATTGTACTGCTCCAATATGTAGAATATAATCAACTTACGGTAGATTCACTCAGAGGCACTTTGGAATCACATCAGATGATGATCATGCAAAAGAAGAACATAGTAGTTGAAAGAAAGAAGAGTTTGACTCTTACTTCCACTATTCCAGAAACTAGTTCTCATGAAGAACTACCTTTAGTGAGGATGATGTAGCATTGGTTATAAGAAGGGTTCTTGATCTGATGAAGAAGAGAAAAGAGAAGAAGAGATTTCAATCAAAAGGACACAAAAACTTCACCAAGGGAGAAAGCCACAAGGAACCCATCATATGTTATGAGTGTAAAAAGCTAGGTCACATTAAGCCAGAATGTCCAAACCTCAAGAAGAAAAAGTACTTCAAAAAAGGGAAGAAGAAAGCGATGATGACTACCTGGAGTGATGAAGATTCAACTTCAGATAGTGAAGAATTAGATGAGGAAAACATTGCCAATTTGTGTCTTATTGCAATAGGAGAAAGTTCTGGAGAAAAGCTTGA
Source organism: Cercis canadensis (assembly GCA_003255065.1). NCBI lineage: Eukaryota > Viridiplantae > Streptophyta > Magnoliopsida > Fabales > Fabaceae > Cercis > Cercis canadensis. The sequence continues at coordinate 10,451 of QAOA01001156.1, forward strand.
GGTAACAAAACTAGATCTTGAACTACTTCCTACTTATGATGAATTGAGTCATGCTTTTGATAATTTGTCTTTTGATTATGAGAAAAGACTAGCAAAAATTATTGCCTTCAAGAAAATCATAAAAGATCAGACTAATGTAATTGAAGAACTTATGAAAGATAATTTTGCCGAGTAGCTTGCACATAACCAAAGCCAATGCTTTGAAGATAGTAATCCCCATTGTTCAGGGGTTTGGCCTCGTCGGTCTTGTTCGGATGCTCGTTTGAAGACGGTACACGGGTTTGCTGTTGGATTTACGGAGGCGATGGGGTTTGGGTTGAGTGAAAGGGCTTGCTTGGTTGACTATGTCCTAAGTAATCTCAAGTAGCTTGCCCATAACCAAAGCCAATGCTTCGAAGACAGTAATCCCCACTGTGCAGTTGTTTGGTCCCGTCGGTCTTGTTCGGTTGCTCTTTAGCTGATAAACTTAAAATTCTTCAGCATCAGAATAATATTCTTGAAAAGGAAAATTGTTTCACTTCCTCTGTCATGGATGAAAATAACAAGCTAAAAGGAAAAGTAAATGAATTATCTTGAGACTTGGCTAAGTTTGTTCAAGGAAGAGATAATTTGAATTCTCTCTTAGAAAAGCAAAGAGTAGGATATGACAGAACTGATTTAGGTTACTCTTAACCTAGTTCTTCAAAGACATTCCAAAATTCTTTTGTCAAAGCCTTTGCTTCACATTCTTTCACTAAATGATCTTGCTTTTACTATGGTCACTTAGGTCATTCTCAAAAGACTTGTTCCTATAAAAAAATATGTGCTGCAAGAAAAATGGTGTGGGTGCCTAAAGGCACATTTGTTGCTAACATGAAAGGACCCAAAGAAGTTTGGGTACCTAAATATCTATGATTTTCTTGTAGGTCTGCTATCAAGCTAAAAATGACTGTTGGTATCTGGACAGTGGCTGTTCTAGGCACATGACCGGAGATCCTTTGAAGTTTGTTTCCTATAACAAGGAAGACTTGAGAGATGTCTCTTTTGGTGACAATAGCAAATGTAGAATTGTAGGATTAGGTAAAATCAAAATTTCTTCTAACCTCTTCATTGACAATGTCTACTTGGTTAAGGGTTTGATGTATAATATGTTGAGCATAAGTCAGCTATGTGATAAGGGTCTGATAATTTTATAAGTTTAAGGCATTTCCTGAGAAGGGAGAGTGGGTGGGAAGATGCCACATCAATTGGGACAAGAAATTTGATCATAACATCCAATTTATTATATCCAACAACATGGAGATAAATCTCACAGTTAGTAGACATCAAGTTTTTGAAATAATGAGAAACTCTTCAAGAAAGCTTTCCTACTTCTTAAAAAGTTACACAATATATATGGACCATCACAACGTTTAAGTTCTCTTGAATAAAACCATGGCAAAAAAAATTGCTAAAATAAAATACTTTTTTCAATACCACACAGTACAAACAATTTAAACCAATTGAAAGGAATAACAAAATTCTCATTGACATAGACCAATCATCAGATGGAGGCTAGTATCAATATCATAGTAGTTGTACTCATAGAGTTAAGGGTGCACAACCCGAAATCTTAAATTTAGAATATTCTGTCCTTTTTTTTATTTAAAATAAAATGCATAATACAATTTTAGGAATCCATTACCAGACGCATTTTTCAATTGAAATCAATTTCCTATTCCACCGTTAACATGGATCAAACCCAAAATTAGGATATGATTGTTGGTTACTTATCACTATGAATTGAGAGAGATTCTCGCACATTTCATTTTTAATTTCTTAATTACTCTGTGAACGTTGTGATTGTTGAAAAATAAATCAAGATACTCTTTGATGAAAGACTCTGTAATTTTAGCCATCTATTCAACTAATTTTAGTATGGTTATTGATTTTTTAAAGATTTACTGAAAGGCCTTAATTTCATTCCCATGTTGTAATTCAATCATAGGTGCAAATTTGTAATTTAATACACCCTTAATTACATGATTAATTTTGAATCTCCGAAATCAATTCAAAAATTTCAATCACATGGCAATGAATTTCGGAAATAATCAATCTCCTTTTTTTTTTTTTGAATTTCTTAATTTTCTCCTTATTTCCTAAATTATAATTAAATATTATTTTCTCGGTTTTATTTTGTGTGCCGCAAGTTACTAGGTGAAACCCTAGACTACGTGCTATTGTTACTATTACTTTATAATGGAGTGTTTCAGCAATGGTAAGGCACCAATTCGAGAGATGGCAAACTCAAAGGTTTATTTGCTTACAGTTCTCTCGTTTCTCTTATTTTCTCTTGCAGTGAGTGATCGTCTATATGGTTATGAGAGCAAAAGGAAAGTTCCTTCTGGTTCGAACCCTGCAACCTCTCCTGATCCATCTACCCCAAATGAAGCCTTGTCTTCTAGTAGAAATGGGTTTATTCTTGAGAGCAAAAGAAAAGTTCCTTCTGGTCCAAACCCTGCAACATCTCCTGATCCATCACTCCTAAATGAAGCATTGTCTTCTAGCAGACATGGTTATATTTTTGAGAGCAAAAGAAAAGTTCCTTCCGGTCCAAATCCTGCAACCTCTCCTGATCCATCACCCCCAAATGAAAATTTTGCGTCTAGTAGAGATGGGTTTATTTTTAAGAGCAAAAGAAGAGTTCCTTCTGGTCCAAATCCTGCAACCTCTCCTGATCCATCACCCCCAAATGAAGCTTTTGCTTTTAGTAGACGTGGGTTTATTTATGAGAGCAAGAGGAAAGTTCCTTCTGGTCCAAATCCTGCAACGTCTCCTGATCCATCACCCCCAAATGGAGTTTTGTCTTCTAGCAGACGTGGGTTTATTTTAGAGAGCAAAAGGAGAGTTCCTTCTGGTCCAAATCCTGCAACCTCTCCTGATCCATCACCCAATCACCATGCATATAAAGTTTTTGCTTCTAGCATAATTGGGCCCGTTAACCTTGATCATGTAATCAAGAGACATGTTCCAAACTCTCCTACAACTCCAATAGCTGTACACTCTCATTCTCCTACCGTCGCAGAACAAGCTTTTGCTTCCAATGGCAATGGCTCTTTCCACGATAACATCTAGAGGCTTGTTCCTTCAGGTCCGATTCGTGCAAGGTTACCTTCATCATCACCATGAAACAATGCTTCAAGTGGGAAACAGCCACTTTATGTGTCCTAATTTAATAATTTATGATCATTCTGATTGTGGATCAGCTTTACGTATATGATAAATCTTCAGAATTCATATTCATGCAATTTTGTTTTTAATTTTTTTTTTTGGTTGCTTTGAGAATGCATTCCAATCAATCTATATTTTATATTAGATAATTTCCTACAAATTATCCAACTCCGTTACTACTAAATCACTTGGTAAGTTTTGTTTTCTTGGATGAAATTAGGGCCAAGGCCCAGAAAGAGAACACCAACCATTCAAAGAGTTAATTAAAATGTGTGCTTGATAGGACCGAAAAATTAATTCAATTATTGAGTGTTGGGAATATCTCTTGACATGCACGTCTTATTTCATTGTTTCCAAGAAAATTGGAGGAGAGAACGAAGAGTAAATTACCTTTGAAAATTTGTTAAATAATGAATCTTGTCTAGATACTTTAATTTTCACTCCTTCTCTATTTTTGCTTCTTTCATTTTTCCCTTTTGCCTAGCATATTGTAAATATATAACCACGTGAAATCTTTTTTTCTATGAAAAGGAATTTGATAGATGTCTTACACAAAAGTAAACGGAGACTTGATACACGGAACCTCAATGTTTTTTCTTCTTAGAAGCAGAAAATAGATAACAAAGAAAAATATCCCACTTTTATTCTATGGCGTACTTCTACTACTGTATTCTCTAAGTAATATTATTTTCATAAAAGATAAATTTATTACCATTTAATTAGTTAGAATTTCATGGCCTTCCTAATTAAGGTTGTGATTTTGATGGGAAAGAATTAGAATTTATGGTGTATCCGTTTGACTTTTTGGTGTAAAAAGAAATACTTGATTCTAGGATTTCAACAATAAAAATACACAATTGTTTCTAAAATGTTGTTCCCTGATTCTGGACTGTTCTTGATTCTAAGTAATTGGTCTGTGATTCAAAAAAATTTCTGTAATTTTGGTCCGTTATTTTACCTTACATGTATTTTCTTTTTCAAGGACTATTGCCCTGTACAGAACATTAAAAAGGGCAATCTCCTTGCTTAGTTGCTGATTTAATGGAGATTTCTTCGTCCCTTGTAATTGATGTTTATTTTCGTTCTTTTCCCTGAAAGCCCTAAGTTTTCCCAAAAAAAAAAAATTGAAAAGGAGAAATTTCATTTTTCTTTTGTATGGATGTTAATTTAAAAACTTGGTCAGCCTTTTAATTTATTGATTTTTCTGTGAGGGTAAAATTGTATTGAACTCCTTCAACGTTAGCGCCTATGCCAATAACCGCCTAGGGTTCAAAAATGTGTAATAAACACCCTCAACTTCTCTTATTGTGCTGTTGAGAGTTACACCTTTGATCACTGATGTACCTTTTTGTAGATCCTTCTATGGTTAATGAAGTTGTTTTGGCCCCCCAAAAAAAAGCTATTTACTTTAAAAACTATTTTAACAAAATGTAGTGGCATAAGCAGTTATATCTATAATTATAACAAAAGTTAAATATGTTAAACTTTTCAATTTGTGTGAATCTTTTCATTCATAACGTTTGAAAGTTTTGGCATTAATTTTTAGATATTTAAATATTGATTCTGACCAAAATATATAAATATTTATTCTATGTGATATGCATTTTAAAAAAGTAAATGATCCCTTACATAAAAGATTAGATACCAAATATGATTTGCAGACTCTGGAATCATATCAAAAGCAAGAGTGAATAAATATTTGGATTTGCATAGGTCATTAACCTCATCAGCAATACATGTTTTGCTCCATACCAAAAATATTGTCATACACTAAAGAGGCATACAAAACTCCAATGGCATCGTTTTCCTTAATTACTATTTCATGCATCTCTTATCTCAAGAGGCAGAAAAAAAATGTTCCAAGTATTCCAATCTCCGCATAATAAAGCAAAATGTGATAATTCTCAATGTATTAGGAAAACTTGTTTATTTTTTTCCCCCATTTCACTATATAATCAAGTAATGTTCCTGCATATCATCATTCTCAATGTATTATGATATTTGTTTCTTTTCAAAGCATTGAAAATTTGGAATTAAATAATTGCCATTGATACTGTGCTAAATTTAACCGCAGCTAAGGCAGTAATTTTCACATCTAGTACTTGTTCTGCTGCAAAATTTCCCTATGGCAAAACTCACACCTCGAAAGAGAGCTTTCTCTTGTCCCAGTAATGGGGTTGCATTCCCTAGCGGATCACTCTTCACTCTCTTATTGGTTTGTACTTTGAGGTCCTCTAGCATTAGGAACCAACTCACCCTACTCCTCCACCACATCAATAATTCAAACAACGCAGCTAGTTCACACATGGTCCACGACCCTGCAGAAAGAACCTTCTATGACGATCTAGAATTGAGTTACACCATAAAGAAACCTTTGAAGAATTGGGACGAGAAGCGAAAGCAATGGCTACAGCTTCACCCTTCAATTGCCGCCACAGATCATGATTAGATTCTTCTTGTGACGGGATCGTAGACTGGACCTTGTAAAAATCCCATTGGTGATCATTTGCTGCTGAGATCTTTCAAGAACAAGGTTGACTATTGTCGAATCCATGGCTATGATATCTTGTACAACTACCTCTATCTGCATCCCAAGATGACTTCCTTTTGGGCCAGGATTCCGGTAATCCGTGCCACGATGATAGCCCATCCAGAGGTTGAATGGATCTGGTAGATGGATGCGGATGCAGTGTTCACAGATATGGAATTCAAGGTGCCATTTGAGAGGTATAAGAACCATAATCTTGTTATTCATGGTTGGCCAAATGACGCAGAGAAAAAGTAATCAAAGAGAGATCTCATGCACAAACTATATAAACCTCAAAAGAACTAAATAATATTAGTGAATGTCGCCTCAAAAGATAACACAAAACTTAAGCATTAAAGCAAATCCTAAACATTAAAAATAAAATTAAACAGAAACCCAAAACTAAAGCAAATTACAAAACGACCATGAAACTGATGTTTTGATGAATTTTGGGCCCGAAAATGGCCTCAACCGGGTATACTTTAGTTGCCATGTAATCGGCCTTTGAACGAGCTTTGAAATGACAGGTAATGAGTCTTGTAACTCCACTTGAGCTGAAAGTTATGCCATTGTAATTGAAACAGAGTGATTATAACCCGATGACCCTCTTTTCTTCTAGGTTTTATTATGCTTGGCCCGATCCATGAAATTACTTGTGATCCGATCCGCATCACCAAATATGGTGTACGAAAATAGAGGGAATAAGAATTGGACTAGTTTGAATGCTGATGTATACTTTATCATAAATTGTCAATGGTCCATGGAACTAATGGACGTGTGGTCCAAAATGGGTCCATGGACTCCAAATTATGAGAAATGGGTTGGGATCTTAACATCCATTTTTAAGGACAAACTCTTCCTTATCTCAGATGACCAATCCTCGTTGATCTATCAACTTTTCTAGGACAAACAAAAGTGGGGGGACAAGACTTATTTGGAGGTAGGATATGACATTGAATCCTATTGGATTGTCCATTTAGGGAGATTTGATAACCTAACCCTAGGGTTCAAGGAAATAGAACAAGAAGTGAAGGAGTTGAGGAGAAGACATGCAAAGAAGTTGGTTGCACAGTATGCAGTGTTGAGGGAACCCTACCTGAAGGAAAGAGGGCTGTTCGTGATGCATTTCACGGGGTGTCAGCCGTGTAATAGAGATCATAATCCCAGTTATGATGGCGAAACGTGCTAGAGGGAGATGGAGACGGCTTTGAGCTTTGTAGATAATCAAGTTCTTTGCAACTATGGCTTCGTGTATAAGGATCTACGGAGTTCATTTGTGGATGTTGTGCCCTTTGATTACCCTGGATATGATTATCATTTGGGTAAACAATTTATTTAAGTATTTATATAAGAAGGCCTTATATAAGAAGTTCTTTTACAAGTTTATTTTAAATTAAGTTATTTTGTGTTTGGATTTATATAATTAAATGACGCTTATAAAATAAATAAAAAAAGTGAAGGAGATTAATTTTTGGGTTTTTTGCACAATTTTTTAACTATTATTTGGTGATACTTTTGTCTCAATTTTTTTTCAAAACATCTACATGTTAAGCTTTTATGAGAGTCCACAATGACTTTTTCCTAGAAGTTCTAAAAATAATTTCATAAAATAAGCTAAAAATAATTTTTTAAAGGCTAATAAAATGTTTACTTAAGCTTATCAAAATAAAATTTTATTTTTGTATAAACATTTATCATAATAAAGAACCTCTAATAAACCATAAATTAAACTATGCAAACGGGGTCTTGTTGCTGCTTTTTTTTTTTTTTTTTTTTTTTTTTTTTTTTTTTTTT
>QAOA01001156.1:18426-61822 GCA_003255065.1 Cercis canadensis
AGCCCCACAATTCTCTAGTCCTGTTTTGGTGATAACAAAATGTCTCTGTGCTACTAACCTGTGTTTCTTGTCTAAGTTCTTATTTAGAACATGTTAGAAAGAAGCCTTAAGAACTAATCCTGTCTATTCTTAAGGACTAGTTCAGACAGAATTAGTTCTTGCGTTAGTGATCTAGTTCTTCTAAAAAATGTATTTCTAAGCTTGTTGATGTGGACAAGCTTTTCGAAAACTCTAGAAGACTTCAGTCCTTTCTAGTCACTCCAGGAAATTGCTTTGGTTGATATAGGAAATTTCCTCTAGAGGTGACCGTTGTAAGATCCATGATTCAAGGGATATTATCTTTACTTTTTCTTACAAAAGGACAAAAGACATGGTGAATGGTGTACAATGGGACAAGTGTCAAGCTAGTGAGCGATTCTTCTATAGCCCTTCACATAGTCCTTCACGTACTCTCCATAGAAAATATCAAGAGAGACAACCGATGATTCAGTAATATAGAGAAATGAGAATGAAAAATTAAAAAGAGAAGAAAGTTTTCTAGAGAGTTTATTTTTTTTATCTTCCTCTCTATTGTTTCCTCTCTGAAGTAAGAACTTCATTGTATTTTCTACTCTGTAAGAGAGTTTCTTCAATTGGGCTACATTGATAAATTGGGTTTTGTATCTGGATTTCTATGGGAGAAATCCATGAGAGTGATCTCGAGTGAGTTAGAGAGTGAGTTCATGGTTAGCTTGAAAAACAAAATCATGCTTGAGAAGTTTGGAAAATAAACTTGAAGTATAATGGAACCCCAAATATTAGGAGAAGTGGATGTAGGCATTTTCTGCCGAACCACTATAAAGGCTCTTGCAAATCTCTCTTCTCCTTATCTCTTATTTTTTAGAATATTTGCTTTACTTTCTTATGCAATGAATTCACGATTTTTTGGATTAATTTTTGCTCTGCCTTTAATGATTTATTAAGTTATTTCTCTGTGCTCAATTTGGAATTTATCAGAGAACTAGTTCTAAGGCTTGAAGAACTAGTTCTTAATCAGATCTGTTATTGAATTAATCTATAGCATATCTGTTTTTCACAGTTATTTTTAAATATTCCTATTCACCCCTCTAGGAATAGATCCTGCAACCTTCAATTGGTATTAGAGCGTGTGCTCATCTTATCTTTGTTGGTCTAACTAACCAAGAGCTAAAGATCTGGATTTTTCTGTTGCAGGTACCACGAACAACCATAATGAATCATATTCTTCTCACAAACCTCCATTCTTCAATGAAGAAAATTATCCTTATTGGAAACACCGCATGGAAATGTATCTTGAGTCATTAAATTATGAAGCTTGGCAGATAGTCAGAAATGGTCTTATGCCTCCCACTAAAATGGTAAATGAAACTGCTGTTCTAAAAGAAGAACATGAATTCATTGCTGAAGATAGGCTCATATTTACTCTAAATTCTAAAGCTAGGTACAATATTATGTGTGCTGTATCTGCAAAGGAATATGAAAACATTGCTTCTTGCAATACTGCAAAGGAAATGTGGGATAAACTTACTGTCATTCATGAAGGAACAAGTCATGTCAAATAGGCTAAAATTGACATCTATTCTACCAAATATGAAATGTTTCATATGTCTCAAGAAGAATCCTTTTTTGCTCATTTCTTAAGCATCATCAACAGTCTCAAATGTCTTGGAAGAATCTACTCTCAAAAGAAACAAGTCAAAAATATCTTGAGATGCCTTACTAAAAAATGGGATTCCAAAGTAACTGTTCTGCTCCAATATGCAAAATCTCATGAACTTATAGTAGATTCACTCAGAGGCACTTTGGAATCACATCAGATGATGATCATGCAAAAGAAGAACATAGCATTCGAAAGAAAGAAGAGTTTGGCTCTTACTTCCACTGTTCCAGAGACTAGTACTAAGGAAGAACTAGCCTCTAGTAAGGATGATGTAGCACTGGTTACAAGAAGGGTTCTTGATCTGATGAAGAAGAGAAAAGAGAAGAAGAGATTTCAATCAAAAGGACACAAAAACTTCACCAAGGGATAAAGCCATAAGGAACCCATCATATGTTATGAGTGCAAAAAGCCAGCTCACATTAAGCTCGAATATCCAAACCTCAAGAAGAAAAAGTACTTCAAAAAGGGTAAGAAGAAAACGATGATGGCTACCTGGAGTGATGAGAATTCAACTTCAAATAATGATGAATCAGATGAGAAAAATATTGCTAATTTGTGTCTTATGGCAACAGGAGATAATTTTGGAGAAAAGTGTGAGGTAACAGAACTAGATCTTGAACTACTTCCTACTTATGATGAACTGAGTCATGCTTTTGATGATTTGTCTTTTGATTATGAGAAAAGACTAGTAAAAATTATTGCTCTCAAGAAAATCATAAAAGATCATATTAATGTAGTAGAAGGACTTAAGAAAGATAATTTTGCTTTGGTTGATAAACTTAAAATCCTTCAACATCAGAATGATATTCTTGAAAAGGAAAATTGTTTCACTTCCTTTGTCATGGATGAAAATGATAAGCTGAAAGGAAAATTAAATGAATTATCTAGAGACTTGGCTAAGTTTGTTCAAGGAAGAGATAATTTGAATTCTCTCTTAGGAAAGCAAAAAGTAGGATATGACATAACTGGTTTAGGTTACTCTCAACCTAGTTCTTCAAAGACATTTCAAACTTCTTTTGTCAAAGCCTTTGCTTCACATTCTTTCACTAAGGGATCTTGTTTTTACTGTGGACACTTAGGTCATTTTCAAAAGGCCTGCTCCTACAAAAAATTATGTGCTGCAAGAAAAATGGTATGGGTGCCTAAAGGCACATTTGTTGCTAACATGAAAGGACCAAAATAAGTTTGGGTACCTAAATCTCTATGATTTTCTTGCAGCCCTGCTATCAAGCCAAAAGCGACTGTTCATATTTGGACAGTGGCTGCTCTAGGCACATGACCGGAGATCCGTCAAAGTTTGTTTCTTTTAACAAGGAGGACTTGGGAGGTCTCTTTTGGCAACAATAGCAAAGGTAGAATTGTAGGATTAGGTAAAATCAAAATTTCTTCTAACCTCTTGATTGACAATGTCTACTTGGTCAAGGGTTTAATGTATAATTTGTTAAGCATAAGTCAGCTATGTGATAAAGGTCATAAAATCATTTTTGAAACTCTTCATTGCATCACATAAGAAAAATTGTAATGATATCCTGTTCATTGGCCAAAGAAGCTCAAATGTATATATTGTGTCTAGAGATTCTTTGAGATCTAAAACTGAAGCATGCTTCTCTTCTCAAAGTAATAATTCTTGGCCGTGACATAGAAGACTTGGACATGCAAATCTTAAACTAATTTCCAAGCTTTCTAAGAAAGAACTGGTTTCTGGTATACCTAAACTAGTGTTTGAAAAGGATAAGATATGTGCTGCTTGTTAGCAAGGTAAACAAATCAAATCCTCTTTCAATTCTGAGAAAAATTTGTCATCTTCTAGGTCACTCCAACTTCTTCACATGGATCTCTTTGGACCAGCTCGTACATTAAGCCTAAATGGAAAGAAATATGGCTTAGTCATTGTGGATGATTTCTCTAGGTTTACTTGGGTCTTCTTTCTTGCTCATAAAGATGATATTTTTGCTGTTTTTGAGAAATTTAGCAAAAAGGTGCAAAATGAAAGGGGTTTTGCAATCACTTCAATTATGAGTGATCATGGTGGAGAGTTTAAGAACAAGTTTTTTTAAAAGCTTTTGTGAAACTCAAGGCATCCATCATAATTTCTCTTGTCCTAGAACCCCTCAACAAAATGGAGTAGTTGAGAGGAAAAACAAGACTCTAGTTGAGATGGACAGAACTATGTTGTGTGAAAATGATTTGCCAAAATACTTTTGGGCTGAAGCTGTAAATACAACATGCTATATATTGAATAGATGCTTAATTAGGCCCATTTTGAAAAAAACTCCTTATGATCTTTAAAAATGAAGAAAACCCAATGTATGCTACTTTTCATGTTTTTGGCTGTAAATGTTTTGTCTTAATCAATGGAAAAGAGCATTTAGGAAAATTTGATTCAAAATTTGATGAAGCTATATTCTTGGGATATTCTTTGTCCGACAAGGCCTAAAGAATTTTTAATAAAAGAACTCTCATTGTAGAAGAATCAATGCATGTTGTTTTTTATGAATCTAATTGTCCTTTGACTTCAAATACTCTTGAGGAAAACGATATAGTGCCGGACAACATCAAAACACCGTCTAAGGCAGAAAACAACAAAGAAAAAGCAGCAAAACAAATTCTTCCAAAACCAGTTCACTAAGAATTAAATCATTCAGAACCAGTTCAGGAAGAAGCTCCACAAAAAAATGTGAAAAATGTGAAAAACTCACTACCAAAAGAAACTAGAACTTCTAGAAATCATCTAGTTGAAAAGGTGATTGGAGACTTAGAAATAGGAATTAGTACTAGAGCATCTCTTAGAGATAAACATGTGAATTTGGCATTCTTGTCTTTGTTTGAGCTTACAAAATTTTCTGAAGCATTACAAGATGATCATGGCAATGCAAGAAGAACTAAACCAGTTCACAAGGAACCAAGTTTGGACTCTTGTACCTAAACCAAAAGGTCACACAATCATTGGCACAAGATGAGTTTTTAGAAATAAACTTGATGAGGATGGCAAGATTGTGAGAAACAAAGCAAGATTAGTAGCTCAAGGCTTCAACCAGCAGGAAGGTATAGACTTTGAAAAAACTTTTACTTCTGTAGCAAGATTAGAAGCCATTAGAATGTTTCTTGCATTTGTATCTTTTAAAGGTTTTAAAGTTTTTCAAATGGATGTGAAAACAACTTTTTTAAATGGTTATATTAATGAGGAAGTTTTTGTTAAATAGCCCACTGGTTTTGAAAATTTAGACTTTCCCAATCATGTGTTTAAACTCTCCAAAGCTCTCTATGGTCTTACGCAAGCTCCTAGAGCTTGGTATGATAGGCTTAGTGAGTTTCTTATGAAAAATGATTTTTCAAGAGGGAAAGTAGATACTACTCTGTTCACCAAAAGGTCTCATAATATCATCATAGTTCAAATTTATGTTGACGACATTATTTCTGGATCAACTAATGATGAGTTATGCAAGGACTTCGAAATCCTAATGAAGAGTGAATTTGAAATGAGTATGATGGGAGAACTTAACTTCTTCCTTGGACTTCAAGTGAAGCAAACCAGAGAGCTGCTTAAACATTTTGGCATGGACAATGCAAAAGGTATTTTAACTCCTATGAGTCTTGCCATAAAACTAGTTCTGGATGAAAAAGGTAAATTTGTTTGTGAGAAAAGATACAGAGGTATGATTGGATCTTTATTGTATTTGACTGCAAGTAGACCAGACATTCTTTTTTCTGTTTGTGCTTGTGTAAGATTTCAAGTTGATCCAAAGGAATCTCATTTATCTGCTGTCAAAAGAATTTTTTGACATTTAGTTAGTTCTGTAAATGTTGGTTTGTAGTTTAGTAGAACTAGTTCTTTTGAACTAGTTTCTTATACAAATTCTGACTATGCTGGTTGTTCAATTGATCTTAACAAAATTCCTCTGCTGTGTGATAATACTAGTGAAATAAACATTGCAAGAAGTCTAGTTCAGCACTCTAGGACCAAACATATAGACATAAAACATCATTTTCTTAGAGATCTTGTTCTTAAGAATGATATAGAACTTTCTTTTGTTAACACTAAAGATCAGATTGTTGATATTTTCACAAAACCTCTAGCTGAAGAAAAATTATGTTTCCTGAGACATGAACTAGTTGTCTTGATGAATCATGATTCATTTTTGCATTCTGCTTGTACATATGCATTTCATTTTCTTTCTGTCCTAAGGCTAGTGAATTCTCAATTCATCTTGCTATGCTTGTGGATTTTTTGGGATAGAAATCTAATTTTTGAGAGAATTCTTTTCGCCCAACATTCTTGTTGAACCTTTTAATTTTTGGGCTGAAATTTTTTTTTAAAGGGTCTGAACTCTTTCTGGGTCTTTAATTTAGAAAGGGCCACAACAATTCTTTTGGGCAAATGTTCTTCATTGGACTGATTCTTTAAAATAATTTTTAAATTGACTGGTTTCATTTTCTTATTCTGGGCTTTCATCATAGGCTCGTGTTTTTCTGGCCTTTGGCCAAAATGCGCGTTTTATCTAAACCACCCTTTTAACGAAACTCACCGTTTTTTCATATTTCTTTCCCAGTTTCCTCTTTCTCCTTCAGTTTCAAATTTTGCCCTAAATTAAAAATCTCTTCAACTGCCATGTATCCCCACTCTCTTTGAAACTTCTTTGCACACTCTTTCTCTGTGTCTCTGAGTGCCATTTTCATCGCTTAACTGCTACTTTGTGGAGTAAGGCTATTAGTATTTAGAGTCATGGATAGAAGATGCGTCAGTCAAAGGTTGATAGCCAAGTCAAAGGGAAAAGCTCGAGCAAGACCTTCGCATGAGGAACCCATTGAGGTCTCTGATTCCTCCTCCTCTGAAGATTTCGTAGACCTTGAACCCATTATTCAGCGTTCCAAAACCTTTGCCTCTCAGAAAGATAAAGGGAAAGGTAAAATTTCCTCCACTAATCCTCATTTCTCTGTTGTTGAACCAATTTCTAATCCATTGATTCCCTAGTTACTTCTCGAAGCTCCTCCCTCTTCTACACCTTCTCACTCTCCTCCTTTGTTTCTCATTCCTTCCCTGTTTTCCACACTTGCTCCCACAGAAACACCCTTGTCCTTTCCATCTTCCTCTTCTGCTTCTAAAAAATCACAAGAAGCACATGTTGAACCGAATGCTGACTCTATACCTAAGCCCTATTGTAATACAGAATCAAAACCAACACCTATCACTAAACCTACTCAATCCTCTCCTTCAAAGTCTTCTGTCAAACCAAAAAGGTTCAAAATGTTGGCTAGGAAAATAACATTCACTCTAAGGGCAAAAGCCCCAAAACCTAAGCTTTCTTTGTTTGAGAATGTTGCTGCAGAGGAAAACTTCATCAAGTTGTATGCCAAAAGGTCAATTGCACCTGGTTGCCTTGTATCATAGGAATCCTCATCCTCTGCTTCCAAGGATGTTAAGTTTGTCTTTGCAAAAATAGGTTGGTCGAGCATGTTGAAACTATATGAGCCAGTGCTACCAAAGGTAATCCGCCTCTTTTATGCTTATTTACAACCTCTGAAAGGCTTTGATACTAGTACTATCTATTTGAAATCTTTTGTGGCTAGGGTAGAGATAGTATTATCTGAAAGACTTTTGGCTAGTTTACTGAAATTACCAGTCAAGGGGGATTCTAAATTTGTACAAAAAGTTTGGCCTACTGATATTATTTCGTATGATGATGCATGATGAACACAATTTTTATACAATAGTTATCCCTCATACTTAGTCTTTTAAACCTCTTTTGGGCTGAATTGAGTAGACTTAGACCTCATTTGATGACCTTGGATCCATTTGTGCCTAATTGCAATTTCCAGCAATACTGAGCATTTTATGCTGTCTCTGTGTTTCGTGCATATCTTGAGTTCTGGATGTCTAAAAATTCCGAGTCATACCTTGTGGGAAATCTGAGAGAATTGTCTACAACTTTCTTTCAGGGCTCCAAAGCCAATTCGGACGTCCAGAAGGTCATATGCAGCCTGGAAGCCAGAGAAGACATGCTGTCGCAGGATCCTGACCTACATGCAGTGTTTGGGCCATAACTTGAGCTGTGGATGTCATATGGACTTGAAACTGGTACCATTGGAAAGTTAACAGACAGATCTTCAATTTTTATGAAGACCGGTTCACCATATTTTATGTTGAAGATGGTCTTATTTGCTGTCGAAGTTGGCTGATGGTTCCAAACACCTATTGGCACTTAAATGAGCCTAACTTCCTCATGACAAGTCCAAATGGGCCCAAACCAAAGCCCATGGGAACAAGTGTTCCCTAAGGGCAATTTGGGTATGCATATAATTTTGGAGGTCTATATCAGCACAAAGGGGCAGCCGGAATTCATATCAAGTCATTTAGATATTTTAGACAGCTTTTGAACTTTACATTTTATGCTGTCTCTGTGTTTCGTGCATATCTTGAGTTCTGGACATCTAAAAATTCCGAGTCATACTTTGTAGGAAATCTGAGAGAATCGTCTACAACTTTCTTTAAGGGCTCCAAAGCCAATTCGGACGTCCAGAAGGTCATATGCAGCCTGGAAGCCAGAGAAGACATGTTGTCATAGGATCCTGACCTACATGCAGTGTTTGGGCCATAACTTGAGCTGTGGATGTCATATGGACTTGAAACTGGTACCATTGGAACGTTAACAGACATATCTTCAATTTTTATGAAGACCGGTTCACCATATTTTATATTGAAGATGGTCTTATTTGCTGTCGAAGTTAGCTGATGGTTACAGACACCTATTGGCACTTAAATGAGCCTAACTTCCTCATGACAAGTCCAAATGGGCCCAAACCAAAGCCCATGGGAACAAGTGTTCCCTAAGGGAAATTTGGGTGTGCATGTAATTTTGGAGGTCTATATTAGCACAAAGGGGCAGCCGAAATTCATATCAAGTCATTTAGATATTTTAGACAGCTTTTGAACTTTCCTTAGTCCTTAAGTTTTCTCTCTAGATATTTTGTAAGAACTTGGCTTCTCTTGTTCATGGAGGGCTAATTCATCAAATCAATCCAGGTTTTGGCTGTTCTGATTATTGGTTTTGAGATTATGTGTTGTTGTTATTCATTTAGTTGTTAATCAAGTTCTTTCAATCCTCTGAAATATTCTGTTTGAATTGCTTAATTCGGATTTGGATTTTCATATTCCGTTTGCATGTGATGAAAGAGGATTGTATGGTTAATTAATGGTTCTAAGCTTGGATGGATTAATTACCTTGGCTGGATTCTGGATTTAGGTTAAACTGGACTTGAATGTTTGCTTAATTCATTTAGTCTCCTGTTGAACCGAATTCTGGTTGCTTAACTAGTGAACATCCATAGAACATTGTGAGGCTTCTTAATGTGTTTTAAAGGCCAAGAACATGGTTAATAATTAAATGGATCCTTGGAAATCAAGGATGGACTAAAATCAGAATTAGTTAAGACTTGGATTGGTTGTTTTTCCTAAAACTTTACCACTTACAATTAATTTCTGTCAAACACTTGCACAAACAAAACCCCCTTGTTGATATGGTTCTTAATATGATTCACTAAATAGAACAATCCTTAGGTTCGACTTAGGGCTGCCTTATGCTACAAGTAGCTTAGGTAACCGACCTTAAACTTTAATTAATTTGAGGAGCCTCGGCAGCTCATCAATGCAATAGCATTTATTTGCGATTTTCCTAAAAATAGAGGCCAAGGAAGACTTCCATAATTTGAGGAGCCTCGGCAGCTCATCAATGCAATAGCATTTATTTACGATTTTCCTAAAAATAAAGGCCAAGGAAGACTTCCTTCCATTCACTGTTTTGATTCAGTAACTAGAACATTAGCTAAACTAGTTACAACTCAATTGTTACCCCGCATAGGCTACCACAGTGATTCTTCAACCACTAACCTATATGTGTTGTATCACTTGAAAAACCAATTTCCTTTGAACTTACCTAGGTTGATTCTAAGCAATATGGCTACCACTGTGAAGGGCACTAAAATTAAAACTAGTCTGCCCTATGGGATGCTAATTGTAAAGATTTGTAAGTACTTCAAGATCGACCTCTCCCAATTCTCTACAAATCCTTTCCCTCCAAAACTCATTCTAAAGAGAATGCTCCCTGCCTCTCATCCAATTTCTGAGCCATCTTTTAGTTCTCCTTCTGCCAAAGCCAATAGGCCTGCTGTTGTTGCTGCCACAACCAGTTCCTCAAAACCCTCTAAGAAGCAGAAGTCTTAAGCCCTACCAGTTCACCCTTCTCAATAGGTTGATCATGTTGAATGGATTGCTTCTGTTAAACCTGAAGAGTTGGGAAATCAAATTGGAAGGCTGCTGAACTTCTTCTAGACTCTAAGTTTTGACTGCACTGCTCGCTTGGCTACTGTTGAGAAGGAATTAGCAGTCACTAAGGTAGAACTGACAGCTCTCAAAGCTTCAAAGCCTCCTCCTTCTTAGCACTACATTTCTGATTCTCTTTGTTAATATTCCAGTTGTATATTCTCCAGCCTTTGACTTTCTTTTTCTTTTCCATCTCATGCATCATCCATTATGTCATAGTTTGTTTGACTTATGTACTTAATCATTTTTTGGATTTATAATAGTCCTTTTTTAGTTCTTACATTGTTGATATGCTTTGCTGCTTTATTCTATTTTGCCCCTTTTGCCCCTTTATTTTTTTGATAATGCCAAAGGGGGAGAACTTCTGTAATAGTCTGTTTGAATTGTTAAGCATGTTTTCTTTATATGAACAGATTTTTTTGAAAAACTCTCTTTTTAAATGTGTTTTTCTTTGCTCTAAAGAACTAGTTCTTAAGTTCTATAGAATGCATTTATTCAGGGGGAGATTTTTCATGTACGATTTTGTCATCATAAAAAAGGGAGAGATTGTTAGCCCCATAAATCCCTAGTCCTGTTTTGGTGAGGACAAAATGTCTCTATGCTACTAACATGTGTTTCTTATCTAAGTTCTTATTTAGAACAGGTTAGAAAGAAGCCTTAAGAACTAGTTTTGCCTGTTGTTAAGAAATACTTCTTGCTTAGTGATCTAGTTCTTCTCGAGAATGTATTTCTAAGCCTGCTGATGTAGACAAGCTTTTCGAAGACTCTAGAAGACTTCAGTCCTTTCTAGTCACTCCAAGAAATTGCCTTGGTTGATATAGGAAATTTCCTCTTGAGGTGACCGTTGTAAGATCCATAATTCAAGGGATATTATATTTACTTTTTCTTACAAAAGGACAAAAGACATGGTGAATGGTGTACAATGGGACAACTGTCAAGCTAATGGGCAGTTTTTCTATAGCCTTTCACATGGTCCTTCACGTGCTCTCCATAGAAAATATCAAGAGAGACAACCGAGGCTTTAGTAATACACAGAAGTGAGAATTAAAAATTAAAAAGAGAAGAAAGTTTTCTAGAGTTTATTCTTTATCTTCTTCTCTCTTGTTTTCTCTCTGAAGTAAGAAATTCATTGTATTTTCTACTTTGTAAGAGAGTTTCTTCAATGGGGATACATTGATAAATTGGATTTTGTATCTGGATTTCTATGGGAGAAATCCATGAGAGTGATCTCTAGTGAGTTAGAGAGTGTGAGTTCATGGTTAGATTGAAAAACAAAACCATAGTTGAGAACCTTGAATAAGCTTGGAAAACTAAACTTGAAGTATAGTAGAACCCCAAATATTGGGAAAGTTGGATGTAGTCATTTTCTGCCGAACCACTATAAAGGCTCTTGCAAATATCTCTTCTCCTTATCTCTTATTTATGAGAATATTTGCTTTACTTTCTTATGCAATGAATTCAAGATTTTCTGGATTTTAATTTATGCTTTGCCTTTAATGATTTATTAAGTTATCTCTCGGTGCTCAATTTGAAATTTATCAGAGAACTAGCTCTCAGGCTTGAAGAACTAGTTCTTAATCAGATTGGTTATTGAATTAATCTATATTAGATCTGCTTTTTGCAGTTATTTTTAAATATTCCTATTCACCCCTCTAGGAATAGATCCTGCAACCTTCAATTAGTTATCTGATAAATTCCAGATTGAGCACCGAGAGATGAGTTAATAAATCATTAAAGGTAGAGCAGAAATTAATCCAGAAAATCATGAATTCATTGCATAAGAAAGTAAAACAAATATTCTCATAAATAAGAGATAAGGAGAAGAGAGATTTGCAAGAGCCTTTATAGTGGTTCGACAGAAAATGCCTACATCCATTTCTCCCAATATTTGGGGTTCCACTTTACTTCAAGTTTATTTTTCCAAGTTTCTCAATCATGGTTTTGTTTTTCAAGCTAACCATGAACTCACACTCTCCAACTCACTAAAGATCACTTTCATGGATTTCTCCCATAGAAATCCAAATACAAAACCCAATTTATCAATGTAGCCCTATTGAAGAAACTCTCTTACAGAGTAGAAAATATAATGAAGTTCTTACTTCATAGAGAAAACAAGAGAGAAGAAGATAAAGAATAAACTCTCTAGAAAAATTTCTTCTCTTTTTAATTTTTCATTCTCACTTCTCTGTATTACTGAAGCCTCGATTGTCTTTCTTGATATTTTCTATGGAGAGCACGTGAAGGACTATGTGAAGGGCTATAGAAAAACCGCCCACTAGCTTGACAGCTGTCCCATTGTACACCATTCACCATGTCTTTTGTCCTTTTGTAAGAAAAATTAAAGATAATATCCCTTAAATCATGGATCTTACAACGGTCACCTCAAGAGGAAATTTCCTATATCAACCAAGGCAATTTCCTGGAATGACTAGAAAGGATTGAAGTCTTTTGTCTTCGAAAAGCTTATCCAAATCAACAGGCTCAGAAATACATTCTCCAGAAGAACTAGATCACTAATGCAAGAGCTAGTTCTTAAGGCTTCTTTCTAACATGTTCTAAATAAGAACTTAGACAAGAAACACAAGTCAGTAGCACAGAGACATTTTGTTTTCATTAAAACATGACTACAAAATTGTGGAGCTAACAATCTCCCTCTTTTTGATGATGACAAAATCGTACATGAAAAATCTCCCCTGAATAAATGCATTCTATAGAACTTAAGAACTAGTTCTTTAAAGCAAAGAAAAACACATTTCAGAAGAGATTTTTTCAAACAAATCTGTTCATATAAAGAAAACATGCTTAACAATTCAAACAGACTATTACAGAAGTTCTCCCCCTTTGGAATTATCAAAAAAATAAGGGGGCAAAACAAAATAGAGCAACAAAGCAGATCAACAGTGTAAGAACTAAAAGAGGACTATTATAAATCCAAAAACTGATTAAGTACATAAGTCAAACAGACTATGACAGAATGGATGATGCATGGGATGGAAAAGAGAAAAGAAAGTCAAAAGGCTGGAGAATATTCAAAGTAACTGGAATCTAAAAAAGAAAAACCACTTGCACCGCACATGGTTTTCAGTTTATATTTTCAATGGTGGTATTATTTTTTTTCAATTGTTTAGTGGTATGGATGGTTTAAACTTTAAAACTTTTCAAAAGAGGATTAAAAATAACATGTTTCACTAACTAATATATCTCATTGAAATTCTACTCTTAACGTGTATCTGAACTTTTTAATAATTTTTGTTGATTATGTATTGTGTAATTTGAAATTTAGAGTATAATATATATTTTGCATTATGTATTAAATATTGTCAAAATTTATAAATATTAATTATATCAATATTATTTGATTAAAAATATAATTATTTAATATTACAGTATCTAAGTTTATATATCTCTATCAATATTATTACATTCAAATCTTTTAAAATTGAAAAAAAATTATTACTTAAAATTTAAGAGGGATTATGATAATTTTTATTTCTTTTACATGACTTGAATTAATTATTGTGAATATGTCAAGCAACATTATCAATTTCCTCTTAAATTATATCCAAGTTCTGGATATTTACCTCCTAGACATTCTACTGCTAATTGATTTGAACTTTTTAATATATTTTTATTGATTATGTATTGTATAATTTGAAACTTAAAGTATAATATGTATTTTTCATTAAGTTTTATGTATGCCAAATGTTATCAAAAATTTTGGACATTGGTTATATTAATGTTATTTGGTTAAAAATGTAGTTATTCAATACTATACTATCTAATTTTATATATTTTTACCAATATTATTATGTTATAATCCTTTAAAATTGAAAAAAAAAATTATTGCTTAAAATTATTTGAAACATTTCTTCCAAAATTTTTTCGTTTCCACGAAATTTTTAAAACGTTTTCGTTTTCTAAGTGATCAAAACGGTACTCCGAAACGAAATTTTGTTCCTTGACAATGACAGAGATAAGAAAAAAAAAATTATAGACAGAATCAAAATTAAATTGTGAAAAGGGTAAGAAGGGGAAAATCCAGTGTAATAGCTATATATGTAAGTTCAGTTTACAGCTTTGCTAAGAACTTAAAAATAATTAGCAAGCTCACTGGTCAACCTCGGACTATATGCAAGGCCTTACAGAATCTAGATAACAGAATTTCCACAAAGTGGAGTTGCACACATGGATAAGTAGCCCTAATGGAATAAGTTCCTGAATTTTTAAAAGCTTAGGCTACACGTATCAAGCTTAGACATTGGAAGAACAGATAAGCAACATAGTATAATTTTGCTCTTGTACCTCAGCCATCAGGACTAATATAGGCATCAGGGAAGAAAAAGTAAACACAAATTCAGATTAAGATTATACTTTTTTAGGAAAAAATGGCAACAGGCTTCTGGTGGAGAGAAACACACCTCCATTTGTGACAAGATAAGAAGGGAAACGCACAAATCAAAACAAATGCTTCCAAGGACCTAATCAAATCAAAGCACATCTTAGAATTCCATTTAAGGGCTTTAATTTATATTTTCGACTTAGTTATACCTAAGGAAATGAACAGATTAATGGAATAAGAATAAAAAACAAAGCTCATATGAGAATTACATTTGTTGGTTTTAGGCTTGATATTGGATTCAACAAGGGCTTGTATTCTCGGTTTCCATTTGATTGCCTCCATTTTCATAGTGACTCTATTAGGAAGCATAAAGGGTGAAATTGTATGGAGAAGTGAGGAGGAATAAATTCCAAATGATTATTGAGATCATAAAGGAAGAGAATAGGAAGAGCGGCTTAAGGAGATAAGTCACAGTACAGAGCACCTTGGTGTTGATATATGCAGAATACATCTTGGTGTTTCATGAGTTCCTTACAAAAGAAAAGCATGAAGGGCTATTTAAACAAAAATGATTCTGCAATCAATTACTCTAATTAAGAAAACCAAGGGAACTTACCTGAGGGAGAGCATAGTACCTAGACAATCAGTATAGAGAAATATTGGATAAATAGTTGTAAGCAAAGTGAAAAGATAATTTAAATAAAAAAATTACTGTTAAAATTACCCAATAGGTAAGCACCAAAATTATATCTTTCAATTATCCGTCACAAAATCTATTGTACATTCAATTATCATTGGCTTCAAAGTAAATCAGAAAGTGCAAGCCAGAAAGGAAAAAAAAAAAAAAACCTATAAACCATAATTGAAGGAAACAAAATGGACATTAACGGAGAATTAGTACATATGAAAACTTGCAGTTTGAATAAGCATATAGTAAAAATACTCAGGCACACCAAGTCAACAGCAAGGAGGCAATGCATGCCAGATTGGACTTTCAAGAATGGAACTATGGAGAAATAGGAAATTTGAGAAATTATAGCATGCATGAAATGACAAAGTTTTTTAAGTAGAATAGAAATGGTTTAAAAAGGAATTTTAGATAAATCCAATAACCTCCCAAATTGGGTCTGTAGATGGTTGGAGCAACTATCCACCTTCACTCATTCATGCCATTGATGCTCGTGAGACTTCATAGAGGATTTGGCTATTCTACATTCCAACAATTCTTTATTCCTCTCTCCATTTTTAGTCCAATCCTGAGAAAAAAAAAAAAAAAAAAAAAAAAAAAAAAAAGAGAGCAGACGTTGAGAAGAGAGTGAAAAATGAGAAGAAAAAAAATTGCAGAAAGTAAGAATATAAGAGAATGAGATTGAACCACATGAAAGAAAACATTTACCTGGGCTAGGTTGACCATTCTTGCAGGGAGGAAGCCAAAATAGAGACATAAACCCAGCCAAGAGGAAGAAACCAAAGCAATTAAGTTTTATACTGATAATTTCAGCCAAAACCCATGGGAATGGTGAGAAACTGAGAAGAGAAAAGAGCATGCGTGGAAAGGCAGAAGAGAGAGAAAATAATGGAAGGAATTGAAGAGATGCTAGTAAAAACAAAAGTTGACAATTGAAGGAACCAAAGCATGGAAGAGTTTGAAAAGCTATTAAGAGATGCATAGGGAAAATGAGAAATATGGGATGGGGACGAAGAGCAGAGTAAATGAGAGAGAGAAGTGCTGGGTTGGAATAGAAGAGGGAAAATAGAGGGATTAGCCAAAAATTGTTTAACACATGGCAACATAAAAGACGTAGAGATGAAGTGCACAGGGGAAGGATGAAATAGATAATAGTGGAGAAAGTTTGGTTTAGGTGTGATTATATAGGAAAATGAGTAATCACCTTATTGAAGATATATTGTTTTGTCAAGAACCGATTCAACCTAAAAGCTTAAGCTGTTAGGTGAAGGCCCAGAAATGGTTTTATATCTAACACACCCCCGCACGCTAAAGCCCTTTGGGCTTGAAGCGTGGACAAAGCACAGACCCATTTATACCTTGTGCTGAAATTTCAATTTAATTGAGAAAGTGGGGGCAGAAGGATTCGATCTCCTGACCGTTTGGTCAAAGAGGCTTTGATACTATGTCAAGAACCCATTCAACCTAAATGCTTAAGCTGTTAGGTGAAGGCCCAAGAATGGTTTTATATCTAACATGTTTTAAAGACAAATTCAAAATTGATGTGGAAGAGAATATTGAGTCTATGGGAGAAAGAGAGCTTAATGCTAATTGATTTTGCGTTATTTGTAACAACTTATTTAGTCGCCATAAAAATTTTTTGTGACATCCTTTTATGATTTTGCATTTAGTTGACAATTTTACATCGTTTAGGATAAGAATGTTGCACATAACCTATATGACATAGAGGTTCAAACCAAGTCCTCTTGCAAACTATTTGAACCTCTTACCACTGGACTACATTATTTTCTTTGTTGAATGTTGCTAGCTAATATGTTATATCTTTCCATAAAGTTCTGAATATGTAGTAAAGGAAAATATTGACATTTGATAAAAGAAATGGGGTTATATTATTATAGGTTACAATTATTGCTTATTATTTTTGGGTTACATACAATATAGAGGTTCAAATACTTGGCATTCTATAAATTATCAAAACTCTTCATCACTAAACTATAACTAGTGATTTATTACCGTTTAATAATTTAAATAAAGAAATATGCTCTGCAACAGGTGCTTGGTTCAATTGTGAGAAACTCATACTTCTCAATCAAAATTTTTTTCGACCACAAAAAAGAGAAAGAAATGTGTTGCCTCATTAACTGGCCATATTTTTTAGGTCTAGGCTTTCGGGATCATTGACATTGAACGTGCTTATTCTTGTATTCATAATGAATATAAATATAAACATAAAAGTAAAACTCATTTTTGGTCCTTTAAAAAATTTTAAATTATCACTTTAATTTCTAATTTTTTTTTTGGTGCCACTTTAGTCCTTCAACTTATGATCTGTCTACAAATTTATTTCTTTGTCCAGATCCATTAGTGAGGTTTGATGAAAATTTCCAGATAGCACGTTGAGTGCTGACGCACCTTAAAAAAGATATTTCTTCTCTCATTTTTCTCTCTCTCTCCTCTCTCTCTCTTTGCCCCATCATCCCCACAGACCACAACACTCATGCTCCTCCCCCCTCTGCAACTCTTCCATTCTCCCACAACCACCATCTTGAGTCTCCACTCTCCCTCATTCACTGCTGCTCCTTTTCGTTGTTACCTTCTCTATTGTTTCTTCCTTGGTTTTGGGTGCAACATTATCTTCTGGTTTTGCAGGTTCTTCTGGGGGCACATTAGTAACTGCTTGGGGAGCTTTTTCCTCAACTGGCTTTTCCTTGTCAGCAGGTACAGGCTCTGGAGATGGCTTTTGTTCTGTAGGTGGTGATGGTGGGTTGAGACAGGTAGAGAACTCGTGCTTGTTAAGTGCGTCTTGATTAAGCTGCTTGAGCTCTTGGAATGCCTTCTTGTCATTCTCAGAAAGGCTCCCTATATAACGGCATCACAGGATGGCAATGCTCTAGTTTCTAATAGGTGCTGCGGTTAAGTAAAGAAACAAGGCGAGAACCCTGCTTGCCTCTGCACTGTTATGCTTTCTAACACAACCAAGAGTGCTAGTGGCAAGGCAGAGATTGCAATTACCATTCCTAAATGTTGCAATATAGCAGATCGTCCTGTGGGCTACAAGTGTGGAGGTCTGTCATAAAACTTCAATTCTTCCATTTATTTACTTTATAGTTTTACTTTGTATTTTGATGTATTGGAAGTATGGGTGGAGTACTGACAACTATTGTGCTGTTGTCCTGCTAGCTGTGGTGGCTAGCTATTGGTGGTTGTCCCTTTTACACGTTTAGTGTTTTTGACTTTGTTACTTGTAATTAGAGTTTTCCTACTTTTAAAATTGTGGTGTATTGTCCAACAGTTCTTAGACTGGCTAGTGGATATTAGCCTTCATCAACTTATGCATATATACCTTTGTAATTGTGTAAAGAAATACAATGAGAAAAATTATTCTCCCTATCATTTTCTTCATGGTATCAGAGCAAGAATCTTAACCGGCTTGTTTTTTCATTGTTTCCTTCTATTCTTCTATACATTCTTGAATGATGATAGAAGAAAATCCTTCTGGTTCTGATGCTAAAAGCTTCACAGCAACTCGCTCCAGTTTTTCAAAAGTTGAAGTCAACCCAAACCAACGATTGTGCTCTGTGTTATTAAATGAGTTTAACTATCTTCCATGGTCTAGAGCAGTATCTCTTGCCATTGGAGGAAGATCCAAACTCGGATTTATCAATGGAAGCATTAAGGCACCTGACACCTCGTCTTCGGAGTATGAAGCTTGGCTATGCAAAGACCAACTGGTCATGTTGTGGATCCTCAACTCCATGGATCCTAAACTGTCTGAAATCTTTAGTTTTTTAGAATCCTCTCTTTCTCTTTGGAATGCAGTCAAAGATACATATGGAAATCAAAACAATGCTGCTAGAGTGTTCCAACTTAAGAGGAATCTAGCAAGTCTCCAACAAGGTGATAAATCCTGCGTTCATCATCTTGGTTGCATGAAAAATATGTGGAATGAACTAGATATGTATCGACCACATACTATTGATGTTGTTGTACTATTAAAAAGGTCCGAGGAAGATAAAAAATTTCATTTGCTAGCAGGTTTGGGGTCTAAATATGAAGATCTTAGAAGCCATATTCTAATGAACCCTGAACTACCATAGTTTGCAAGTGTTTGCACTACTATCCAGCGAGAAGAAGTACGTAGGAAAGTCATGAATATTGACATAAAATCTAGTGTGTCTAAGGCTAGAGCTTTTGTGACAAATCACAAGTTATCTGGAGATAAAGTGTACAAGGGAAAAAAGCCAAACCTGAAGTGTGTGCACTACAATAATATTGGACATCTAATATATCGATGTTGGATATTACATCTTGAGTTGAAGCCAAAGTTTGAGAACAAGCCTTCAAGAGACTACAAGGGCTCACAAACTAGATCACATACAAACAAAAACTATGCTGCTATTGCTACATCAATTGATGGGCCGATGAACTTCACAAGCAATCCAGCTGACTTGATAAATGAGTTCTCAACCTATCTTCAAACCAAAAAAGGAAGTACAAGAGAAGTGTTGACTGGTGGAAACCAAACTGCTCTTCTTGGGCAGTTTGCAAGATTCTTAGCTGAGTTTGATCGTGGTCCTCAAGGAGATATTCCAGGTATTGTGTGTGCTCTTTCAACTGCTTTAAATGTTAGTCATTCTCATGATTTTTGGATCATAGACTCAGGTGCCACTGATCACATGACAAACCAATATTCAAAGCTAAACAATTTTGAAAGCTACACTAAACCATCACTAGTTTCTGTAGCAAATGGTAGAGGTGTACCAGTTCTAGGAAGAGGGAAAATTAAATTAATTTCAGAGAGTGTTGAGTCCACAAATTTATATGTTCCATCCTTTCCTTTTCAATTGTTGTCTGTAGGAAGGATTACAAATTCTCTCAACTGTCCTGCAATTTTCTCCCCTCACAATGTTATTTTTCAGGATCTAGCCACCAAGAAGTTGATTGGTGAAGGTCACTACCTAAATGAGCTGTACTATTTTTCAAAGGACCTGAATGTTCCAAAAGGGTTCCAAGTCAATTCAAATCTAGAACATCAGTTGTGGCACCAACTCTAGCACATCCCTCAGAATTTGTTTTGTCTACCTTGTTCCCCAGTTTATGCAAATCCTCACTTGTATGTGAAATTTGTCATTTGTCCAAATTTACTAGACTTCCATATCTAGAGCTAGCAAGCTTTTTGAGATGGTGCACTCCGATGTTTGGGGACCTGCACCTCTAGAGTCTTTTGATGGCTATAGGTACTACATTACTTTTGTTGATGACTTTTCAAGAGTCACATGGCTGTACCTCCTAAAATTCAAAAGTTAAGTCATGAATGCTTTCAAGAATTTTCATAATCTTGTCATAAACCAGTTTTTGTCTAAAATTCACATACTAAGGTCTGACAATGGCACTGAATATACATCCAAAAACATGACTGACTATTTGAGCATACATGACATTATACATCAAACAAGTTGTGTAGGTACCCCTCAGCAAAATGGAATTGCCAAAAGGAAGAATAAGGATCTACTTGAAAAAACCAGGGCTCTAATGTTACAAATGAATGTGCCCAAGAGATTTTGGTCTCAAAGAGTTCTTGTAGCAACCTATCTTATCAACAGACTACCTAGTCGTGTTCTGGATTCAAAATCTCCACATGAGGTCATGCAAAACAAAAAATTAACCTTTCCCATCTAAGAACCTTTGGATGTACTTGTTATGCTCATATCCAATCCCATCACTGAGACAAGCTAGATCCTAAAGCAGTCAAGTGTGTTTTCATAGGTTCCTCCTCCACTCAAAAAGTTACAATGTTACAATCCATATTCTAAGAAGCTGTTTGTCTAAAGAGATGTAAGATTTGATGAGACCAAACCTTATTTCAACAAACCAGCAGATCAAAATCATCAGGGGGAGCACTTACTGGATTTCTTTCTATTACCAACTCCAGTGGAAACTAGTGATTGTGTTCATTTAGTACCTCACGACAGTTACTCTCATGCAACCAATAATGACAACGTGATTGTTGGAGATGAAATTGAAGCCTCATAAGCACAAGTGATTCCTCATTATAATAACACATCATCTATAGAAGAAAGTGGAGTTGAACCTACTGATCCTAGCTCAACCTTGAAGAAATCCAACTAGAGATAGACATCCACCATCAAGGTTGCAAGACTATGCAACATACAATGCAAGGTACCCAATCCACAAGTTTGTAAATTACTCCAAAGTTTCTCACTCTCATGCATTTTTTCTTAGTAAGCTGTCAAATGAAAATGAACCAAAGAATTTTGAAGAAGCCAATCTTCAGGATGTTTGAAGGCTAGCCATGAAAGAAGAACTTAAGGCCTTGGGTGAAAATAAAACCTGGAGTGTTGTTCAGCTTCAAAAAGGATATAAGGTTGTTGGCAGTAGGTGGATTTACAAAACCAAGTTTAACTCTGATGGTTCAATTGAAAGACATAAGGCAAGATTGGTGGCTCACAGTTTTACTTAAACGTTTGGAGTTGATTATAAGGAGACATTTGCACCAATGGCTAAGATGAGTACTGTAAGGGTTTTGTTATCTATTGTAGTCAATCATGAGTGGCCTTTGTACCAAATGGATGTAAAAAATGCTTTTTTGCATGGAGACCCTGAAGAGGAAGTTTACATGAAATTACCTCCTAGTCATCCACAAGCACAAAATTCAAGTATGGTTTGCAAGCTTCACAAGTCCATTTATGAATTGAAACAATCTCCTCGTGCCTGGTATGCCAAGTTGAGTTTTGTCCTTGAAGAGTTTGGTTTCAAGAGAAGTCATGTTGATTCATCCTTGTTTGTTCGAACTGGATTAGTTGGTAAATTAGTTGTCCTAATCTATGTTGATAATATCATCATCACAAGTGATAATATTGATGAGATTAACACTCTTAAGCATTCTCTTCATCATAAATTTTCCATTAAAGACTTAGGAGTATTAAAATACTTCCTTGGGATTGAAATGGCTACTTTTTCCAAGGGACTGTTTTTAAGTCAAAGGAAATATGTGATTGACTTGCTTCAAGAAGTGAAGATGGTGGATTGCAAACTAGCTCATACCCTTCTTGATAGCAAATTGAATTTGGACTTGGAAGGAAAATCTCTCAGCAATATAAGTTAATACCAAAGACTGGTGGGTAAGCTTATATATCTCACCATTACTAGACCAAATATAACTTATGTTGTCAGTCTTGTAAGCCAATTCATGCAAGCACCCACTGAAGCTCATTTAAACATTGTTAAAAGGATTCTAAGATACCTCAAGAGCTCCATTGGTCGAGGAATCATCATGAAGAACAATGCTCATACTCAAATCATGGCATACACTGATATTGACTGGACAGGAAATGCTATTGATAGAAAATCCACTACTAGCTACTGCACATTTGTTGGAGGAAACATTGTGACATGGAGGAGTAAAACGCAAAATGTAATTGCTTGCTTAAGTGAAAAAGTTGAGTATAGGACCATGGCTTCCATTGCATGTGAACTCATATGGCTAAAGGGCCTTATCTCATATTTAGGTTTCTCAAACAACAAACCTATGTCTTTCTTTTGTGACAATCAGGCAACTATGCTTATTGCCTCCAATCCTGTGTTTCATGAACGTATCAAACACATTGAAGTTGATTGTCACTGTGTTCGTGAACAAGTTTAGTCCAAGGTGATTTAAACCACATTCACTTGGAGCCATGATCAACTTGCTGATGTTTTCACCAAGTCTCTTGCTTTCACTCAGTTTCAACACCTGCTCTCCAAGTTTGGATCAATTAATCTCCTTGATCCAGCTTGAGGGGGAGTATTGGAAGTATGGGTGGAGTACTGACAGCTGTTGTGTTGTTGTCCCACTAGTTGTTGTGGTTAGCTATTGGTGGTTGTCCCTTTTACACATTTGGTGTTTTTGACTTTGTTACTTGTAATTAGAGTTTTCCTACTTTTAAGATTGTGGTGTATTATCCAATAGTTCTTAGATTGGCCAGTGGATATTAGCCTTCATCAACTTATGCATATATACCTTTGTAATCGTGTAAAGAAATACAATGAGAAAAATTATTCTCCCTATCATTTTCTTCATGATGATTTGTTGGTTTCTAATGGACCAACTGGTTTTGAAGAGGATTGGTTGAAGTTGCTCCTTTCAAGAATCTGCCTTCAAGAATCTCAGTTGCGCAAGGGAATGGAGAAAAAAGCTCCCCAAGCAGCTATTGATGTGCCCCCAGAAGAACCTGCAAAACCAGAATAGATAGATTCTAATGTTATTAATTTTCAAAAGAGTTTATATTAATCTCAGTTGCCGAAAGATTCTTTGTACTAATCAAATGACCATATACATATATAGGATCACAACTTTCTTCTAAATAAGAATTTTCAAGCTCTTAATGTATATATAGTAAGAATCTAGTTTTCACAGAAACAAGGGAAACAAGAAGGGCCTCAAAACTCTTCTACATGCTTTCTTTCATGTTCAATTTGCTCACATGCTTTCTTTTCTTCCTCATTGATCATGCTCATGTATATACTGACGTGTACATTTACAAGAGGTACTAATAAAATATTGGAAAGAAAAGGAAAGATATTTAATAAAATAATGGTAACTATTTTTCACGTTCATGTATATTCATGATAATATCCTCATTAATTAATAGTAGCTTTGATATGAGATGACACCCAATAAACAAGCATATCTCAATTGCATAAGAGAATGGAGGAAAAAGCTCCCTAAGTAGCTATTGATGTGCCCCCAGAAGAACCCACAAAACCAGAATATAGTGTTGCACCTGTCACAACGTACATGAGGGTCGCTATGATGCAAATGACAGACTTAAAAAAAATATTTAGTTTTCGAAAAAAAACTTAAAGTCGCCACCAATTGTATTAAGAAAATAGGGAACAATTGGAAAACCTATCTTTAATTTTAAAAATGGTATACGAACCAGAGAAGGTTCGAGAATCAATTTGTGTGTGAGAATGGTGTTAGGCACCCCACAACACCTGTCAGAAAGACGGTTACCCAAAATTAATTGTGTGAACATAATATGGCCAAACAATGTATTGTATTTATCCCATAATAATAAATGCATTGCATGGATATCTAACATAATTAAAAAAAAAAATAGAGAATCTAAATGTACTATGCATGCAACTAACGTGTCCTAAATCCTTTCACCTGTTCCTTGCATATGACGACCTCCGAGGTGGTGCCTATCCTTAGCTAGGAACAATAGAATGGGTCATCTGATATGCAGATGGATCGCCCTATCTCTCCATGATAGGTAAGAGGGCCTATGGATACTAATCGATCAATCACATTCCTAAATGCTATGCAAATGTATGAGTATAAATATTACAACACTATTTCTTGTCCAATAGAGGAGGGGTAGATAATTGGCAAATGTAATTAAAATAAACAAGAGCTCTTTGAGCCTCTGAATCGCCTTAGGGTTTTGCTAATGGCCCAAGGATTGTGATCCCCTCTCACATAGAACACACATTAGATGGCTCACAATCAAATAAATTAAAGGTCACATATGCATAAGCAAGTGAGTAACCACAACACATCATAATAAATGATAAAATAAAGCAAGGAACATGTTAACTTATAGTGAAAAGACATACAATACTAAAGCACATGTGATAGCCATTAAGAATCAAAATAAAACTATAAAAATATCATGCAAACTAGGGCAATAACATTTAGTTAAACAGGACAGTCAACATATACTCCTAATTAGCATGCAATCCCTAAGCCCAAACATCAAGGGGAAAATCAAGAATTGAGCTCAAGAGTAAAACAAATCAAAACCAAAACAAAGATAGAACAAATTGAAGATCATAGCATGCAAATGGTTCCAAAAAAAATCAAGGACATCAACTAAACATAAGGCAGAATAAAGAAAGACAAAACAACAAAGGCTGAAAATAGAACATAAAATAGGAAAAACTTGTAAAGACAGCTGGGAATGCATGTCAATGAGATTTGACCCCAAAATTTTACAAGACATAGAAAAATGTCTTAGGGTTCTAAAGAATAAAAATCATACAAAAATAAGCTCCCTAATTTAAGTTATGGCCCAAAAACCGAACATTGCAAGAATCAACTAACAATTCTACAGGATAGAGAAAACAACCATTTTCAAATTAAAACTAGGAGAAAATGTGGCATGAAAAAAAATATTAAATTTATACTCATGTAAGATATGCATCTTAGGATTCTAACAAAATAAGAATCATGCAATTTGGGGTTTTAAAACTCAAGTTATGGTCAAAAGACCAAATACTGCCATTGTTAAACTGATAGGTCCGAGAATGACCATTTAAAAACCAAATATGATAATTACTATCCCAAATGAGCAATTTGAATTCAAAGTTGACAAACATGCTACCAAAAGAACCAAACAAAATTAAAATAGACCCAAAAATGAAAATTTGAGACAAAGGGTAAACAATATATAAAATGATAAATCAAGTAAAATCAACAACAACAAAAAAATGAAAGGGTTCAAGGTAGGAATTTTTGTAAATCAAGTTGAATCAACAAGAAAAGAGTCTAAGTGAAATGAGAATCATAGAATCAAAAATGAAATGGAGGCATTCAAGAGGGAAATAAAGAGAAACATGCACTTCACATGGATTCAAACAAAGACCAATAAGAAAATGGCAAGAAATCAAGAGAGGAGTGAAAGTTACCTAGTGTTCTTCAAGAAAACTCATCTTCCTTGCTTAAAAGTGTAGAACCCAACTCCAAGAAGCTCAAACACTCTTGATTTCGTGTTTTCCTCTCCAAAAAAAATATGAAGAATATTCAAGAACACTTAACTTTTCTCTCAATTTTTTTCTCTTTAATCTATTTTTTTCAAGTTCTTTCCCTTCTTTTTGTGTTTTCATTTTCAGAGCATATTGTGTGAGTTTCTCTCTATATTTTTTTTTTCTCTTAAGCAATCAGCTCTCTCAACTTGGAGAGCAAGTTGAGAGTAGTTTGGTCCTTTACTACCTCTTTTTTTATCTTCCTCCCACTTTCCTATATAGTCTTGCTATGTGAAAAATCTAATAATTCTTCCCCAAAATATCCTAGCCAAATTACACACTTCAGCCCCTCCCATTTATATTTTTATTTCACGTAAAAATAAGGTTAAGAAGCTCCCATTAGCAATTTTCTCAAAATTGTCTTGCATAAGCAACTTCCATGAAGCTTCCTTGAGGCTAAATCTTTTCACTTATGCTTGGGAATATTCCTTAAACCCTAGCTGACCTCCTTTCAAATTTTTAATCATATTAGTCCCATTTTTGCTGAAATAAAACAAGAAACCCTAAAAGAAAGCTTCTTGACACTTTCCTTGGCACTTGCAAGGCACATGCAACGTCCATTCTTTTGATATTTTGCCAAAACCCTAATGAAACTTTTCTCCCTTAGCTTGGCCAAAAATCCTACAAAATTATTTTATTTTTTGATTAAAAATAAAATAATTTTGTAGGATTTTTGGCCAAGCCATAAAACCCTAATGGGCCAATTGGGCCAAATTAACCTTGGACCTAAGTTGGTCCAGTTGGACTCAAATAAAACCTCAAAAATATTATATAGTCAAGTAATTATTTTTCATTTATTTAGACCAAAACATTTAGAAAACACAATTTGAGTGGGTCCGAAGGCTTCCAAACTAGGATTTTAGTAAAACGGGTCAAGCCCAAAACATGAGTTTTGACTCAAAATCACTAAAAGCCCAAAAAATTATAATCTTTATATCCAAACAAAGTATTTAAAGAAAATCAAATTAGTCAAGAGGCCTCAAACTCAAATTTTTTTTAAAAAAAAATGAGCCAAAGAGTTTCCTAACTTGGATTAAAATGAAGTAAGTCAATGTCAAAGACCAAAACTTTGATCTAAAAGCTAAAAGAGGCCTTAAATTTTTTTTGGAAAACATGTAACAACCCCAGACAAAATACGGTGTCTACAGCATCCAAAACAAAGGAAGAAACAAAAGAGAAGGAAACCCTCAGGTAGCAACAAAAAGGAACAGCAGTGAATGAGAGAGAGTGAGGACTCAAGATGATGGCGGTTGTAGAGTGGAAGAGTTGCAAAGAGATGGAGGGGTATGGGTGTTGTGGCCTATGGGGAGAATAGGGCAGAGAGAGAGAGAAAAGTTTTTTGAAAATTTTTTTAAAGGTGTCACATCAGCACTGAACTTGCCACGTGAAAATTTCTATCTAAAATTATTTCCTGAACAATCTCTTTGAGAATATGGGTCAAGGGTGTTGATACTTGTTATCAGCTTTAACAGTAAGGATATCAGCATTGGCCTAGTGTATTTTTAGGGAAAAAATTTCCTAGATGCTGGATCTAGGATTTGTACCTTAGCTAATTTGAATGAACCTATTGCATTCTTACCACCAAGCCAAACTTTTAGAGTTTAGTTGACTTTCTCAGAAGTAATAATATGCAACATAGAAAGAAACAAAAATAAATAAATAAAACCAATAGCAACAAAACACTAGAAATAGTTTAAGAGCTGAAAAGAATACATATTGGGACACATGGGAAAGATTGGTTTCCTTGACGGAAAATTCTTGTACAAAATGCCAACATCAATTTTTTATTTTTTTTTTAACTCTTAACCTTTTGTCTTTGCCAATACTTTCATCTCTACATGTTTAGTTTTCAATTTAATGAAACATCAATGAACTTAATATAAAAGATTCAAAATAGGAGTACATTTTATTTTTTCAAATTTTAAGTAAATGGAGGGAGAGAACTTTGTGTTCTTTAAGAAATGGTCCAAGGAGGGTTCAAACTCTTAGCTCGACAAGCTGAGCCTTTTGTGCAATAACAATATCAGATGAGCCAAGATGTTTTTGGCAAGAATGGACAAGATTTGATTACTTATGTATAAGGATCAGAATTTTTATATTTTCAATTTTTATTAACCTGCTTAAAAATTACCAATTGAATTTCAATATAGGATAATGCATTCTTAGACATTTTAGCAAAAGCTAAGTAAAATAGAACCCTTACCAATGGGGAGTAATAATGATAGGAAATTTCCATTAAACCATGAAAATTATATAGAGTAACCACACAATACTGAAAACTCAAAGAAACAAATGGAAAACACCCAACAACACCTACCAAAAACCAATGGGGATGGCAAGGCAACAAACTAAATAATTAGGCTCGGTTTGTTTTGATAGAAATGATTTTCATAAAAAAAAAAAAAATTGGCTTAAAAACTAAATTCTTAGGCTAAATGTTTTCTATAGAAACTATTTCTATGAAAACAAACAAATTAGAGACATTACACATAATCTTTAAACTCTTGAAAATGGTCTACAGCTCAAAATGGTCTTCAGCTTTGCGAATTGTCTCCTCCACACTCCAAATTTTCTAGTTGAATAGTTTATGATTTCTGCACTTTTAGATTCTCTATAGCGTGAACACTACCAACGAAATAAGTTATTTACCCTAAGGTTGGTTATGTAGATTGTTAGTAAGCTTTGTCCACTGCTCTAACAGAGATGCACAATCGTGCCTATTCTCAAATTTGATAGCAATGAGCATTTTCAACTGGACAAGTGTCTCCTTTCCAACTCAAAATCAGCTTCAATATATAATCTATTGTGCCAATTCAAGTGGTTCTCATAAACATCGAATGCTTATCTGCAAAATAACAAAAGTATAATTGTGGTATAACATAATTTGAGCAACTAAGAACCAAAGAAAGTCCAAAGTCTGTCAAGTACAGCCAGAGTAATTTCATTATAAGCTACAAAGCTTCATAGAGAGAATGTTATTTATTCCTATAAAAAAATAAGAATCCTTGAATTAAGGCATCTTATTGCCTTTTAACTATTGGAAAAATAAGAAAATCATTTTCTATAGTCAGGCGAGCTATATAAAAACTGCACCTTCTTAAAAAAATCATCAATATCATCATCAAATATCTAGCTTAGGATGATGTAATTGTTTTTAACTCATAAATAAACTCACCAAACTTCAAGACATACATCAAATATAGTAATTATAAATCTTGGTATCTATATATGATTATGTGAGAGGCATGCCAGTGCTAATCATTAGAAATAACTATCAACATCATGTTTGTTGGGGTCTAGGTCTTCCTCCCCAACTCTAATATGAATGGCAGTTATCAATGGGACAAGCCAAAGAATGAATCTTTATATCCAACCTAGAACGGAGAAGGGACCTAGCCATATTGATAAGCAATATCTAACGAACCCTCCCATCACCGGCTTTCTTATCCAGGCCAACACTAATGTTGCCTGTCATATCACTCAGACTAAGGTGTCACAGGCCCATAAAAATTATCACTTATAATTGGCTTGCGTTATCTCCCAATGGATCTATTCAACCCAGTTTGTAAAACTAAACAACTATCAATTAGTGGTAGAAATTTGACTCTTCTTTTATTCAACCCATTTGGTAAAACCAAACCAAACATGTGATTGTAGTTATTTTTCCTTTTTTGAATCTACTGGCTTACCTTTGATACCGTATACATCAAGTTAGTTGTTTAGGACTTAGAAGGGTCAAAGTCTCACTGTCGAGCATAAAAGGTGGGGATGAATTAAAATCGTCGAAGGGGTCACCCTCAAGATCCCTTGCCTCAGCCATAAAAGGGGAAGTCGAAAAATAAACCATATTATCTTCTGCCGGGGGTACAACATCCTCTATAGGCACCAAAGCTTGAACCAAGATATTTGTATCTTCAACCATGGGCTCAGCATAAGGGTCTCTCACAACAACAGGATCAGCAAGAGGGTCCAAATCAATAGGAGGAGTAGCCTTTGAAATAATTTCCTGGACCAAGAAAAAATATAAGAAACGGCTACATAGATAATGGAAGGAAACCTTATGGCTAAGTCTGAAACTCATCATGGGAAAGGAGTCTGGGCGTCTCTTGGCCACATATTTCTTTCTTTTTATACGAGGTCTCTCACTCGCAATAGCAGAAGCAAGGGAAGTGACGGGTTGAGCTAGCATAGTTGCCCTTCCACCAGCAGATGGAGGCGCAGTAGAAGAGGTTTCAACAGCAAATTTTTCCACCAGTTCATCTACAATAGGAACCTCAGCAATGAGTTCTTCTCCAGGAACTTCCTTTGTAGTCTCGCCTTTAGTAGTCAAAGATTCCACAGATGGCAGAGATTTCATCGATAGAGTAGGTATAGCAACAATTCTAGGCACCTTATGGGATTTGGCAAGTACTCCCCTTTTAACCGACATTGGCTTTCTTTTCTTAGCGGTAGGAAGAGGTAAAATTGTTGTGCCTTTGCTTCTAGCGGATCGAGTATAGGAAAAGTTTGAAGACTTGGAGGACTTAGTCCTAGGGATAGAAATCTGGTCTTGAGATCTTTCGATTTTGGCGCAGTAAGGATCTTGATAAATCATGATAAGGAGTTTTTGTGTGCAACTCTGGGAGATTCCTCCTCCCTAGAGGCTTCATAAATTTTCACGCTTAACTTTATCCTTTGGAAATGGTCCAACCAACTAACAAACATAGATCTAATATGCTCTAGACTAATGAATGCATGCATGTCTAAACCAGACAAAGGGAGACGATGGCCAAAGAGAGCGAAGTGCATAACATTCTTCACATCAATTGGGTCATCAAACAGATCTAGAGACCTCTTTATTTGATCAAGGCCAAATTGCCTTATCACCTTATCTGGCCTATAGGCATAAGAAAACATATTCCAACCAAGCCCCTCACTTGAGTCAATTACAATGTAGCTAAGTAACCGTTAGGGAGCTAAACAAACTTGCCAAAAATCCCCTATCCCTTTAGAAAGGGTCTCACTATCATTCCTCTAAGCATGGGAGGAAGCATAATACAAAATAGTCAAGTCATCTATGACATGTTTAGTAGGAAAGGTGTAAGGTTTGAAAACAAAATCATCATGATTGTCTATAACCGTTGACAACACCACCCTTGACTTATCACCTAGAGACCAACGCCAAGAACGTGGCTCTAATCGAGGCACAATGAATCCACCCTCATCCTCTTCGAAGTCTTAAGGGTTCACATCCAGAAATAAAAACTTTGGCCTAAAGGACCTGAAGCGTTCATATAGGAATAGTCGAAGAAAGACAATATTAAGATAATTATTCACCTCAAATCTTTCGTAGGAGAGCTCCATCTGTTCCTGAGCTTGGTCCAGACGAGTATAGAGACCACCAAGGAAGAAAAAGGCCAAAGGTAATCTCCTAGCAAAGGCCATAATGGTTGTCGCACTAAAATAAGCAGGGCTCAAAGCTTCAAAGGGAGGGCTAGTCAGTACAAATCTCCTAAGCCAAAAGGCTAGGAGGGCAAGTACTTCAAGAGGATCTCCTTTCTTGGGCTCAACCTTGAAAGATCCATCTTCCAAGTCTCCTCCATAAAAATACCTCAACCAAGAGGTGTGAGTAGTCTTCGCACGCTTCTTGGTCTTCTGCTTAGGATCCTTTGTGGTCAAAACTTCAACTTGTCCTTCAGAAGAAACAGGGCGAGCAGGACGTTGACCACAGATGGTTGAGCTCTCCCACAGCGCCATGGTTACTGTCTTGGTAGCCTCGCTCCACTGGTAGCAAGATCAATTAGCATTGCCTAGTGCAAGCAATTTCGTCAAAACCTTTACATCTTCAAGCGTAGGAGTAAACTCCCCCTAGGCAGTGAAAAATGTGTGTGTCCAGTGGCTACACCTTTGGACAATAGTGTTAATGGCGTCCTGGTTCTGGCAAACCCCTACAGTGGTAGATGCCTAAATGGCATCCTTCATTCCGAGCTTTTCAAATAACTCAATTGCCTTGTAATTGGTCTCAAGGATATTTCTAACCCAAGCCGCCCAGCTAGGCGGAGAATTAGTCCTCGCCAAACTCAAAAGGGTGCTCCAAGGGATCTCCCCCTGAATGATTCTAAAGCATAAAATAGATGGACCAATGTTTAGGTCAGCACCCAGAACATGTTGAGGAAGAAGAAGATGCAGAACAGATTCTGCCTCAGGGGTAATTTGAACCTCGATAGAGTATAAGTCTTTTCCGACAAAGGGAGGAGGAGCAAATGGCTTGTTTGGCATCAGACTAGCCACCAAATCTCCCTTCTGCACCCCCTCAGTCATCAAAGGGCGAGGAAGCAAAGTAAGCATAGTAAAAAATAAAGACCTAGGAAGTCCCTCTAGTACAGAGACAGAAGAAGTGGCAGAAGCCTTGGAAATGAGGGTAGAATGTGTAGCAAGAGCCCCAGAGGTAGAGGTACGAGAAACATAAGAGGTTTTCTTAGCCATAGTTGAAAATGGAAGTATCAGGCAAAGAAAAAAATAAAGAACTCAGAAAGTCATAGGGCAAAGGAAAGAAATAAGCTCTAAAAGTTTGCAACAATTGAGGAAGAAGGCGTAGAAAAAAGAGTTCCTCCATTTAGGGAAGGAAGATAAATTTCTTGAGCCTTCCCTAATTTCCATTTGTGATAATTAGTTCCTCCATTATTGCAAACTTTTAGAGCTTCTTTCTTTCCTTTGCTCTATGGGTTTTTGAGTTCTCTATCTTTTTTCTTTACCTAATACTTCCATTTTTTACTATGGCCAAGAAAACCTCTTATGTTTCTCGCACCTCTGCCTCTGGGCTCCTGCTACACCTTCTTCCTCTATTGTTGCATGTACGATATAAATATACCTCCATTGCATGTATAATCAATTAAAAAGACCCATAGAATTAAAAGAATTTCTAGGTTATTCGTAATTCACATAAGAATATAATGAGTTAATAACTTATGAATATTTTCACTAGACCTTGGGAGAAGCTAATAAATAAGTTTAGAAATCTTGGCTACCAATTAGAAAGATAAATCTAGATTAAGAAAATAAGAAATGAAAACTGGAATTAGTTATGGTGAAATCAAAAACCCTAGATTTTTCTATCTTAATTAATTTATGATTTTTATCTGTTTTGGTTTATTTTCAATTTACTTAAGATTAATCTTTAATTTCTCCTGAATTAGTTGATTAGATAAAATTGGGATTAACCCAATTTCGATAGTTAATAAATTTAATCATCAATGGATGATTTTTACTCTTATTTTATTACTTATAAGATGATAGCGTACACTTGCTCTTTGTTTTATCACAACATAAAGTTGTGTGTATCCTTTAAAATATTGATAACAAACTTAGAATCAACTTAAATATAAAACTTTGTGATTTCCAACTAGATTGCAAGACTAATGCCTTCCAATACCACCCACAGTTATGCTAGATTTGAAGAACCAAATCCTACTTTCTTTGAAAACCCTAAAACCCATTCTGCTTTATGATTCCTACTCATACCCCCTGCCCCAGAAGGCCCAAGTTAGCAAGAATTGAATCGTCTGTGTTTAGCTCGAAGTAATCGAGAGGTGGGGGTTGCCACAGAATATGCATTTCATGTTTATGTATATCCATAGAAACTTTGGAGTTAAGAAAGAAAAATTTAGAAGCTCTTCCCAGAGCAAAGGAACGGATTTGGGAAACTACAAATGACTAGTTCTCAAAGACCCACTTATTTTTGTGATGCCAAATACTCTAAAAAGTATAGGAAAAAACTATTCTTGCACAAATTCCAAATGTGGTTAAGGCAGAGTTAATACAGTTTAATTTAAACTATAGTTGCAACCCCCAAAGGTTTGGGTCAAGATCAAGGACAAGTTGGAAGTTATCCCAAATGAGAAAAATAACAGGACATTCCTCGAAAATGTGGAAGCAGGTTTCAGATTGGGAATTTTAGAAGGGGCACCAGAGAGATGGAATAATGTTTCTAGATGACAGCAAAGCCTTACAGGGAAGTGTTTCATGGGACACCAACCCTAGGAAGACAGTTAACTTTCCAAACCCAATTTTTGGATTAAGCGGAGTCGAGAACTCAGGGTCAAGCATGCAATAGGCACTGAATAAGATGAAGTTTCCTTGTCTTTCTCCAAACCACATGAAGGTATCTCCTCTGGAACTTGAACAAAATCGAGGACATGTGCTTATGTTTTCAATCATATTTAAAGGGAGGATAAAAGGAAGTAAATCCTAGATGGAGACAAATAATTTGCCACCACTTTTGCTCTTCAAACCTAGGGAGACGTCCCTCTATCATCTATGAAGAATACCCATATCCAACCACTTATCTAACCAGAAACAAACACCTTGGCCATTTCTAATTATCC
The DNA here is from genome assembly GCA_003255065.1 of Cercis canadensis. Lineage (NCBI taxonomy): Eukaryota > Viridiplantae > Streptophyta > Magnoliopsida > Fabales > Fabaceae > Cercis > Cercis canadensis. The sequence goes on from QAOA01001156.1 coordinate 52,621, forward strand.
ATTTCCCCCTTTTTCAAAATACTTAAATCCCTACTGCAAACTCTTATGAGTGATGGATTTTGCAATGTTGCCTCTTGTAAGTTCCCTTCCATATTTCACTCCCATGCATTTGCACGAGAGATTGTCTAGTTCTTTGGCCAGTCTCCATCTTAGCTTACCATTAAAGCTAAGTTTCTAAGTTTAGTTTTCTTCAAACCCAAACCACCTTTCTTCTTGTATTTTGTGACATTTTCCCATCTGACTATATGAAGTTTTTTATTCTCCTCTGTATGTCCTCATAAGAAGTTCCAAATGGCTCTATCAATATTGTGACAAATAGAAGTAGGCAAAGCTACTCCCTATATGTAATATGTAGGTATTGCCGCCAATACTAAATTTACTAGGTGAGTCTACCAGCTTGTGACAAGAATTTTTTCTGCCATTTCACCCAAATGTTCTGCCACCTTATCACACACAAATTGAAAATGTCCTCTTAAAGCTCTCTCAATTCCAAGGGGAAACCCCTAGTAATTTCCTAAGGAGTCTGAGACTCAAAATTAAAGGTGTTGACAAATATTTTCCTTTTCTTCTGAAGTAGTGGCTAGAGAGAACCAAATATGAAATTTAGAATTATTAATCTCTAAACTAGACACCTTACTAAAAGCTTCTAGCACCTTTGCTACATAGGTAGCACATTTGTTTTTAGCCTGGGCAAACAAAATAATATAATCTGCTAAAAGCAAATGAGATATAAAGACATTAGAACACTAAAAGAGAAAGGTTTCCACTTCTTTCTACCTACCTCCACTTGAATTAGATTTGACAGGACTTCTATGCACAAAATGAACAGATAAGGGGATAGAGGATCTCCTTGCCTTAGACCTCTTGAAATGGGAAAAAATTCCATTTTGCACCCATTAATAAGAATTAAGGATTCTACTATGGTAATACAACTCATAATCAAATTAACCCACAAGGTGGGAAAGTTAAAACTCTTAAGAACTTATTTAATGACATTCCAATCCAACTTATCATAAGCTTTATCAAGGTCCAATTAATAGTCATATCCACCCAAACTTGTATTTCCTCTTTGTCATATCATGAAGAATTTATTGAGTAACAATAATATTGTCAATTGCTTTCCTACCAGGTAGAAAAGCTCCTTGAAAAGGAGATATCAAGTCTAGGATAAAGGTTTTCAACCAGGCCACAAGGATTTTGAAAATCACCTTACAGTGGGAGTGGCATAAACTAATGGGACTTAATTGGTTAATGGATTCCAGGTTTGCACTCTTTGGAATTAAGCAAATAAGAGTTTTGAACCAACAAGTTGGGATGCACTATTGAACAAAAGGTCCCTTTAATATCGTCCCAAAAAGCTTGATAGAAACCTACATGGATACCATTCACATCATGTACTTTGAATGACTTTAAAGACCAAATAACATGCTTTATCTCAAGAATAGAAGTATTAGAATGGATAAACTCTGTGGAAATTTGTTGTCTAGGGAAAGAAAGGTGAAGATCAGTAAGGGAGGAACCACGGTTATTCAACAAAAAAATTCTTTTAAAATGATTCACAATCAGGTTTTTGACTTCTTGAGGTTCAAATAACCAATTACCTGTTGAATCTTTAATCCCACATGTTTTATTAGCTCTTCTTCTATTAATGGTTGAAGCATAGAAGAAAGCTATGTTCCTATCTCCTAAAGCAAGCTAGTCAACACATGATTTTGTTGCCTAAAACACTTCTTATGCTTTAAAAATTTCCAAGAACTCTTTAGACATAGGTCTCTCTAATCTTAGAGACAATTTTAATGAGTTAGAGCACAACGAAACCTGAACTCCTTGTAACCTAACAAGGATTTTTTTTTTCCTAAGGAAAATGTTGCCAAAAGTGTTTTGGTCCTAATTTTTTGCCAATGACGCAATATTTTGGTTGGCTGAGTTGTTTGAACCACATGGGTTCAAGCCTGAAAGGGTGATCCCTATGTGAGAAAAAAGAAGGGTGGGTGTCCAAAAGGATTGGACAATGATCTGAGGTTACCCTAGGCAGGTGAAAAAAGTTAGAAATTGGCCAAACATTTACGCAGGCTAAATTTGTGCAAGCTCAATCCAATATCACCCTAATAAGATGGCCATTGTCTCTTTTGTTTGCCTAAGTAAAAGCAGGCCCAACAAAACCTAAGTCTATCAGCCAATAATAGTCAAGGCATTCTTGGAATCTACTAGCCTCTCTAAAATAGATTTTGTTTCCCCTAAATTTTTCAGAGGTTATGCAAATATATGTTCTAGATTTTCCCAAAGAAACTTTCTACGATTAAAATCTGAGCTAGCATACAAGCCTGAAATAACACAAAGGAAACCAAATACCTTTGTAGTCACGTGAATCCCTTGGAAGTTTTTCCATAATAAGTTTATGTCCATTTCTTCTCTCTGCCAAAGAAGTCATATGCCTCCAAATAAACCCATTGATTCAACAATCTCAAAACCTAAAAAACCAAAGAGGAGCGCACGATGCCCTCAACTCTGCTCCCCATAATTCTTTTCTTGATGATAACCATCAGGTATCGATTATACCTTAACACCAGGTCATTGAAAAATCTTCTAAAGTTGGGCCTTGCTGCCCCACAAACATTCCATGCTAGGACTTTCATTGGGTTGTTTGTTTGCATGGGATTGTTCATTGAGTCCTCTGAATCATTTGAGTGAAAGTGTTTCGGTTCTATCCACCTTTGAACACATGTTCTTGTCAACTAGAAGTCCAAATTTTGTGGCTTGCAAATCTCCTTGTACTGGGGACATCCTATGTCTAGCCTAAGAAAGAACTTGATGAAAACGTGGGTGCGTTCTATCGTTAGACCGACAAATGAAATCCCCACATCGTGATTCCCCTACAGCTCCTCCCTTAATATGGCCATATGCAGTAGTCTCAGTTGCACCATTGGATGCCAAGTATAGTCCTTGACTGAGTTTAAAATCACTCATGGAAGAGTGTCGTCTACTGGAAGGTTGTGAGGTAGGAGCACCAAATTTTTTTGCTCTTTGCGAGAAACCTGAGTATTTCTTGTATAGTAGCTATGTCCCTCAACACTTTCAGTTGCGCTACCAAGAGCATGTTTGCAAACGCTTGAATCCAAATCACTTGCTCGTTGAGACCCATCCACAAGTTTTCCCACAGCTTGTAGTGCATCTTCACCAAAGCTTTTCGATCCTCCACCCAGCTCCAAAAGTGGTTTTGAGGTGCCACCAACTTCCTTTGGTGGTCCTATGAAGTCAACTAGTTGATCTAGTTTTGAATGTCCATTTCTTCCTCTTCCATGGTTAGGTGTAGGTTTTGTAGTATCTCTTGTGGGTCCTCCTCTGATAGGTTCATAATCTATTAAATTTGTATCATAAACGGGGTAACATGGTGAGCATCCTTCTTTCTCGAAATTGTTGGTCCAAGTGACGTCTCAAGGATTACTTCTCCAAGCATCAGAGATGGTTATTCCTCATGGTTCTAGTCCTCCTTACCATCTTTAAGTGTTGCTATCTCTTGCTCTTTTGTGTAGGGTTTTGGTACGTTAGAAGAACATTCTTTAAGATTAGAAATCAAGTCCAGGTTTTTGGCAAATATTTTCATATCACATGTGAAGGTAAATGCCTCGTTATTCATAATACATTTCCCTTTTCCTTTTTCAAAAAAAAAAAAGCTCCCTGAAGTACAATAGTATCCATTTAAGGTTTTGGACTTGACACAGGTACTTTTAGAAGAGGTTGGTGGTTTCTTTTCAACCACACTTCCATTCGTGGGTATAGGAGTAGTCGTTCCCAGATATGGGTTTAGGTGCATTTGAGGAGTGGTTGCCTTTGTTTTTGGTTGCACTGGACACAAATCCAAAAGATTGCCTTGCACTAACTTCTCTTTCTATATACCGGTGCAATTCCTAGCTGGGGATGATTTGACAGGGACTTTTTGGCGCCATACCATATGAGAGATTTCCTTATTTGAAAAATCTAGTTGTTTCTTGATGAGCTACCGTCAGTTTTGGTGATCTTCTTTTCCGATTGGTAACCATGATCCACCCTTCCTCTTGAGTTGTTTCCCTCTCCTTCTCCTTAGCTTTTTGATTCTAAAGAACTTCCCTCCCTACTTTGATAAAGCAAGAACTTTCGATATGCCACTCTCTTCCATATTTGGCACAAAAGCATAAAAAATCTTCATAAACAATCTCTTGCGCATGGCCATCTATGTTTATGGTAGAGGCCATTTTTTCCTTCTCAACCTGAATACACAACCTGTCATATCTAGCTTTCTCAATGCTAGAAGTTCTTGCGTCAATCTTGAGTAAGTTCCCCAGAGTACTACCCAAAAGTGAGGAAGCCTCACCAATGAATAGCCAAGTTTTCTTTTAGAGCTTCTTCTGGCTTAAAGTTAGGTTCCCATTTTTTGAAGTGCTATATAGTGTTGGCCTAAGAACCACAGCCCTTATGTTAACACCTTCTCCAAGTCTTTTGAACAAGCCATTTGAGCTACAAAGAAGCCTTTGTCAATCTTTGTGAGTGAAAACTGATTTCCTAGCTTCCATAATCTTCCCAGATTTTCCTTCAAAAACTCCTAAACAAGAACTCCCTCCCACACATATAAAATGACGATGTGGTTCTACTAGGACCTGATACGACAAGCACAATCTTCATCTGAGAGTTATACAGAAGGCTAAAAACCCCCATTCAACTTTATGGTGTCTTGGACAATGGTACCTTCTTCTGAACCACTCTCAAGGGGGTAGGTTAATCTACATTCCAAAGAGCTAGTTGAGATGTCTAGTTCCTTACATGTTTCATTTAAATCTACTACCCTGCTCTCGTCCTTGTTGAAAAGCTTGAGATTTTGTTCCGGCTGAATAAAAAGGAGATTCCACTTGTTCTTGATCCCTTGCATGACCTCACTGTAAGAGTTTCCTAGTAGCTTGGTATTTATGGCAACACTGATTCTTGATGAAATCAGATTGTCTGTGATTACCTAGCCTTGTTCTTGAACCCTTGCCTCTATTGAACCCTTAATTCATGCCTTGTTTCATCCTTTATCTTCTTCATAAATTTTCTTTATGGGGTCTATAATTGGCTTTTATTTAGAGGAGCAATTATTTCCTATTGTCTTAAATGACCAATTTGATATATTAGTTTGGTGAAAAACAAATAGGTTAAAATACCAGCTTTGCAAAGAATTGCTAGAGATTTCTTAGCCATTCCTATTTCTACAGTTGCTTCAGAGTCATCTTAATTTCATCACTAGTGGTTGTTTTCTAAGTACACATCGTAGTAGGCTACACCTAGATATAATAGAGGCAATGATGTGTTCTAAAGATTGGTTGTGGTGGGTTCCATTATCAACAATGTTATTTGTCCAAGCTTCTCCAAGCTTCTTTCAGCATTTATTTTACAAAGAGCTAATTAGAAACTCTCTCCCTCGGACAAAAGAAGCCTATGTCACACCCCAGATTTTCTAATGAAATTTGTTACCAAAGTCCCAATAGGATATAGCCCCAAAGTATAACAACTCTCATAAGAAAACTCACACAAGAATTACAAAGTTGATAGAAGAGAATGAAAACTAATTTATGTCAACAAAAAGCTTTTTCTTGATGATGTCTATTCTTGTTTATCTAGCCCTTAGGTATTCGGTTTTATAGCAGTAGAAGGTAGAAGATGACCATTGTTGATGAGTTAATCTTCTGCTTGCTGATTGCAGGTCATTAAACCATATATATTTGAGAGAAAATATTTCCTTTGGAGAGAAAATCTCTCTTCTTCAAAAACTTTCATTGAATAGAATTGTTTCCCTCCTTAAGTGCTGATATTTCTCTCATTTGAAATTCAATTTTGGGCTTCCTTCCAATGTTTCTGATGAAATCCATTTGTTGCCTCTGATGGATTGGGTTTTCGACTTGACTTGGAGGAGTCCACGAGCCTTTTATTTTAATCTTCCACATTAGCATCTTTATTACTGGGTAGAACTAGGTCTTCCACCCAAACTTGTTTCTTTGGCTGGGAAACTTGTTTTGCTTAAGATCCAAGAGCATTACTAACCTGTTACTAAATAACCACTTAAACAAACAAGTTCAAGTTAGTGATATGGCTTAATTGCAATTTTGGTCACCCTATTTTAACCACTTGAACGTTTTGGTCCTCCTTCTTTAAAAATGAACTATTGAGTCCCTCTATATTCATAAAATGTACAAGTTTAATCCATTTATCTTTAAGTCAAAATTTTTAGGTTTATTTCAAGGTGTAAAGTTCTTTGATTCATAATCCCACAGTTCAGATTGAAGAGCTACGTCTTGTGAATCTTTCCATTAAATTTTAGCTCGATCTAACGGTGAATAAGTCTAAATTTTTGGTTAGATGAAAACTTATGGTTTTGGTATTTTGGACTGAGTTTCACCGTTAAATCGAGCTCAAATTTAGTGAGAAGGTTCACAAGATATAGCCCTTCAATCTGAACGGTGGGATTATGAATCAGAGAACTTTACACCTTGAAATAAACCTAAGAATTTTGACTTAAAAATAAATGGACTAAACTTGTATATTTTATGAATATAGAGGGACTCAATAGTTTATTTTTAAAGAAGGAGGACCAAAACGTTCAAGTGGTTAAAATAGGGGGACCAAAATTGCAATTAAGCCTAGTAATAATTAAGGTCATTTGTTATCATCGAAACTAGGGTTGGAGAATTGTGGGGCCAAAATTTTTCTCATGTTATTTATATATATGTTCTTTTAAAATATTTTTTTGTTTGTTTTATTTTACATAAATTCATAAAAATACATTGTGTGTGTGTGTGTCTATATATATATACTTCTTTTTATTTTGTAGAATAATTCTTTTGAGATTTGAATCATACTCCTGAATGGTAACTAACTATTTGTTCAGGACTGGTTTTTAATTTTCTTTGTTTTATGTATCTCAAAATTTCAAGATGATTTAGTTAATAAAACCTTTTTATTAAGAGTTGATTGTAAAGCTGGAAAAGATGTTTTATAAAAAGATGTTCAAAATAAATATTATAAAAATTCCAAATCTTATAAATGACCAGTCTACTATAAGTGTGGTCAAATTGGACATTATAAAAATAATTGGCCAATAAAAAAAAAAAGATAAATTCATTAAATATAAGTGAAGAATTAAAAAGAAGAGTTAATCAAATTATTCATTAGTAATGTCAATATTTCAGAATCAAAAAAGGGATTTGGAAAAAATTTCTTTAGAACAAGATTCTATAGAAGGACAAATAGAAAACATTTGTAAAATTTAAGAATAATCATCTGTTACAGAATCATCTGAATATGAGGGAGATGAAGTGTCACTACAAGAAAATTGTTGTTTTCTAATGGAACAAATTCATGAAAAATGGGGAAAAATCCGTGAGAAATAATGTTCTCATGGAATTTCTCACAGATTTCAGGGAATGAGAAAAACAGGTGTGACAAAAGATTTTTTTTCTTAGACAAATTAGTTTATCAGAAATTTCTCACATTTTTTCTCAAGGATAAATATTTGTTACGTGTGAGAGTATCTCACGCGGGAGGCGTGAATTTTCTTACGAACCAATTCTGTGAGAAATTTCTCACGGATATTTTTTTCGTGAGAAACTTCATTGAAAATAATTTTTTTTAATTTTTTTTTATTTTTTTTTTGGCTAAAATGACTATTTATTTTTCTAAACATTTAATCAAATTAATAAATATAATTAAATGAAATATAATTCAATTTTATTAATAAAGTTTAATTACATTAAAAAAATGTTATACAATATAAAAAAAATACGATGGAATGTCAAATAAGTCCTGAGCACTAGTCCTCCTCGTTTGTCCACAAGTTCTGAGATATGTCATCTTTAACAGCGAGCTGTGGGGCCGAACTGGATCATGGATCATTGTGCTGCTGCAATAAATGTCCCATCATAGATGCGAGCTCCTCAGGTGATATGCCATTGGTAGCCAGTGCTTGGGCCATTGAGCGGAGGTGAGCCATCTCCTACTGCAAGCTGGTCATCTGGGTTAGCACCTCAGACATCTGAGGATCCAGCTAACGGGAGGGCTGGGTAGGCTATGAGTTGGCAGAGTCCATTACGCCAACCTCAAAGCCCAAGCCATTGACCTAGCCCTTCTTATTCTTCCCGCCAATGACATCGAGCTGTAGCCCGATGTCGTCGATTGAAGAAGAAGAGGACCCGGCCTAGCTTTCAAACCAACGCCTTTTAAACTCAGTTTGCATAGATAAAATAATTAGGTTAGAATTAGAATTAATACATGTAACTCACATAAAAGACTTTAAGAACGAATTTAATATTTACATAGGTGGACTCCACCCGTTGATGTATCCAACCCTTAGTAGAGTTGTCCTAAAGGTGACAGAAAACCTTAGGAGCGTTGGGCTCTCTGCCTAACTCCTTCATCTACAAAAAAACATAAACTATTAGAAAACACAAATTGACATAAACTCAAATTTAACAAAACAATAAATAAAATACATACTAGTCTTCGTTTATGTTTGGAGACAGTGATAGAGCCACCCTGTGAAAGGCGTACCCCTGATCTAAGGAACAGTTCTTCTTGTTCCTCTTAGAAATGGCCATATACTCCTGAGAGGCCCATTTAGCTCTGGGGGCCTCAAGTATAGTAGGGACAACCAATTGCCCTTGCTCTTCCCGATCCTCATGTCTTGGAAAGAAGCGCGAATGTTGTTTGAGCACTTAGAGAGCCAAATCTTACAAATCTGGCTTTCATGCTGGGGCTCCCAAACATATCTCCTTTGCAATAGAAAATAGAATATAAATGTTAGTAAATATGTATACCAAATATGTTAGTAAATAAAGTTAAATCAATAAATTCTTACATTGAACTCTATCTACCAAAGTTACTTCACCTCATCAGAAATTGAGGGGGCGTTTGGTACAAGAATTTTTTTTTAGTTCCTGGGAAACATCATTCCTTGGAATTTTGTTCCCAAGAATGTTATAATTTATATTTGGTTGGCCATAAACATTCTTGGGAATGTTGAACATTTATTCCTGAGAATCTTACATTTCACGTTTGGTTCAAATGCTATTTTCTTAGGAATCTTGGTTATTTTTCCAAAAATATCCCTATTTAAATTTGGATGAATCAATAAATAAATTATTATTATATATCATTTTAATGGTGAGACCCATATATAACAAGTAATATGAAAAAAAAA
>QAOA01001157.1:20910-34122 GCA_003255065.1 Cercis canadensis
AAGCCAAGAATGCAAATGATATCCAGCTTCCAACAACCTCCAATAATTTCAAAAGGAAAATTATTAGAAAAATAGTTGATGGTTATTTAAAAATGAGGAGACTGTTGCAAAATTATGTTGACTCTCCCCCACTCATGCAGAGATCGATAAATGTACGTATCACCTAATGAATTTATCAGTATCTATTAAGTACTCTTTATTTATTGTTTCATATGGCGTCAAAATTCAAACAAAACAACAAATGGTAAAAAGATAACTTAAACAACTATTAGACTTGATAGTTTTGAGTACAAATTATTAGAAAACACTGCTGCTTGTTTTGAGAAAAAGTAACATGATATAAAGGGTAAATTAAGTTCAAAACCATTCAAATTATGCTAATTATACACATCAATAGAAATTTATTCCATTTTCCATTCATTCATTTATCTCTTTATGGTATCAGAGCTAATCGCTCAACAACAACCTTTTTCCTTATGGCCTCCAATTCAGAATCCTTTTCTTCCTTCCCTTCCGTGACCATCTCTTCCACCCAGCACCACCCCCTACTTCCTTGCTTATCTCTTTTACTTCTGCACATATTCCCCTCAAGCTTAACCAAGCCAACTACTCATCATCATGGGGTACTCTAGTAGACGCCCTTTTCCAAGGCCATGATTTAATGTCCTTCTTAGATGGATCCAAACCTCGTCCCTCCCCCACAATCATTGCTGACAGCACCACTGTGCCCAATCCGACCTTCACTTTATGGACCCGTCAAGATAAATTCATCCTCCATGCTATTACCTCCTCTCTTGAGCCAGATGTTCTTAATCTTCTTGGCAAGACTTCCACTGCAAAAGAAGCTTGAGAACACCTCAAAACCCTTTTTTGCTAGCTAGTCTAGATCCCAGCTTATGTCTTTCAAAGCCAAACTTGCTACCACAACTCGTGGTTCCCTATCCGCAAGCACTTATCTTCAGTAGATGAAAAAACTTTCTGATGAAATTGCTCTCATTTCGCACTTGTTGATGACCTGGACCTTATCATTTACACTCTTAATGGTGTTGGTCTTATGTTCAAGAAAATCACCGGTCCTCTCCTAGCCCAAGACACTCCCAATACCTCTCTAGAAAGGGATAAATTGGTGAATTTTTAACAATATAGTTAACCATCAGAGTCCACCACCCTCACCTCACCTCTCACAACCAATGTCTCCACCAAATCTCACCCACCTCCTAACAAAAAAATTACCCCAATCCCCACTCCACTTCCAACTCCAACTCCACCACCAAAGCCTTTTTCTAACGCCTAGCTCCGTTGGCTCTCTTTCTCCCATCACTTGTCAGCTATGCAACAAACCCTGCCACCTTGCCTCCTGCTGCTACAAATTCTTCGCTCACCTCAAACCAAAATATCCCTAGAAGCCAATTACACCACCATGCAACCCTTCCTTAATCCAAAAACTTGGCTTCTTGACACTGGGGCCTCTCACCATGCGACCAATGATGCTTCATCCGTCTATTCGAAGCAAGATTACCATGGCAATGACAAAATGATGGTTGGCAATAGCACATATTTGTCCATATGTCACATTGGTTCGTCCACTTTACATACTCCATCTTCCTCTTTTCAACTTCACTATGTTCATTGCGTCCTTAAAATGAAAAATAACCTCATATCCGTGTCTCAATTTTGCAAATTCAATAACGCTTCCATTGAGTTCTCACCTAATTCTTTTTTTGTGAAGGATTTGACTACGGGGGCATCTCTCCTTCGCAGCCCGAGTAATGGTCATGTCTATCAATTTCCAGTCCTTAACTCTCGGCCTCCCCCCTCTCCCTAATCTCTCATCCCCCTTTCTTTGGCACTACCAGTTAGGTCATCCTCATCCTATAACTCTTCATCACATTGCTGCCCATCATAAACTCTCAATAAAGAATGATGTTAAGGATTGTTTGTCTTGCTCCTGTCACAAAAGTCACAGTCTTCCTTTCTCTACTTCCTGTCTCAATTCTACAAAGCCTCTTGAAAACATTTTTGCTGATGTATGGGGTCCATGGACTCATGTTTCCATTCATGGTTTCAAGTACTATGTAATTTTTGTAGATCATTACACAAGATATTCCTAATTGTATTTGTTTAAGTAAAAATCTGATGTATTTCAAGTTTTTGTGCAATTTAATTTAAAATTCTTATGGAATCTTTCTTTCACCATTCAATTATTTCTTTTCATTTCGACAATGGCGGTGAATTCATAAAATTGAAATCTTTTTTTTCTCAACATGACATTTCATTTTACACTACCTCTCCTTATGCCCTTGAATGCAATAGCCTAGCCGAAAGAAAGCATATGCATATAGTTAAAACTGGTCTTTTTCTATTGCATTATACTAATATGCCATTAAAATTCTGGTCCTATGCATTTTCAACAGTCACTTACTTAATCAATCACTTACCCACTCCTGTTCTCAACATGTCCATGCGTTTTACTCATTTATTTAACCAAAACCTTAATTATTCAACCTTAAAAGTATTTGGGTGCTTGTGTTATTCTTGGTTGCGCCCTTACTCCTCAAACAAGCTAGAACCACACTCCATTTAATGTCTTTTCCTTCGTTATTCCACTAATAATAATGCTTTTATTTGTTATGATTTTATTCATAATAAAATATACTTATCTAAGCATGTGAAGTTTGTGGGAACTACCTATCCCTACTCGGCCAAACACTCCCTTTCCCTCTCCCTCTCCAAATATGGACATTATCCCCATCACCTATGTTCCCCAACCACTATCAAACTCTATCTCCAACAACTCCCTCTCTCTAACTTCCTCACCATCCTCTTCCCTCTCTCCCTCAACCTCTTTTTTATCTTCACATTTAAATACTTCCCAACCTATGTCAAACTCTATCTCCAACAACTCCTTATCTCCTTCAACTTCCTTGTAGTCCCCTTCCCTCTCTCCTTCAACCTCTTCTTTATCTTCCTACTTCAATACTCTCAACCTCACTTATCCTCTACTTCCCATCTTATTCCACCTCCTTTTTATCTTCAAGTTTAAATAATTACAAACCTCTCTTATCCCCTACCATCCAACTCCATCCTAACTCTTCTTCTAACAATTCTTTATCTTCTTCAAACTCCTCTCTCTAACCGAATACCAACTCCTATTCCCAACCTATCATTTCTTCCCCACCCTTACCCTCCCAACCAAACCCTCATCTTTCCTCAGATAATACTTTATCCTCTACCCTACCTTAACAACCTTCAAATAATCACAATCCCTAGTACCCCATAACTCTCCTCCTTCCCTTAACCCTAATTCCTCCCACTTAACCCATACGCCTCATTCTCTCTCTCTCTCTCTTCAGTTGTCAACCCTCTTCCTCCCTCCTAAAGAATTGTCACATGTTCCCAAAACAATATTGATGTGGTTTTTGCTACCGGCAAGCATACCGGGCCACACAAGTAGTATAAAAGTGAGTTGAGTATCGTCCTCAGGGATTTAACACTAGCAATTATCAATTTCACTAACAATGATTCTATTTGGAATGATAAATGTTTTGATTTGGAGAAAGATATGTCTAAATGATTATGAACAATCAATTAACTAAAGCTAGATAATAATTCTCAACACTTAACAGAAATTATGGTTGAAGAGATTAACAAAGAAATAAGGAAAGTTAGGGGTTAATTTCACTTGGTTTGGACTTCGGTTATTTCATAGAGAAAATAACCTTTAAATTACTGAAGAATACATTATCCTAGCTACAAATCCTTTGTTGTTGGCCAATTTCCCTAATTTGATTGAACCCAATCACTTGGAGAAACAATCCTCCCTATTCCAACTAATTGCCCAATTATTTGGTACAATTAACTTGTCTAAGTGATTAAGCTCTAGGAAATTAATTCAAGATCACATAAACTAAGTTATCTATTCTTAGATTAACTTGATTTATTGCAGAAATTACAAGAGCATACTCATATCTTACTATCCCTAGCATCAACATGAGTCAATAAACCATTCAAATGGTAGCTAAGCATTTAAAGACATTAAGAGCGGTAAAATCTACTCCAACAAAGAGACTTGCATCAAAATAACTTCATTCAACAATAAAACTTCATCCAAAACCTAGCTACATCAATCCCCTAACTAAGGGGATTTAACTATTCATAGTTAAAACAGAGGAATACAGATAAACAGAGTTCATTGAGAGAGAAGAGAAAAAAAACTAGGTAAAATCCGAGTTGAATCCTTTGAAAATGCTCCAGCTTCTTTCTCTTCTTTGTTCTTGACGGCTCTCCTCCGGATCCTCCTTTTTTTTCCTCCTTCTTTTCCTTTTATAGCTAGGTTAGCTCCAGACATAAAAGAAAAGACACCTCAACAATGAAGCCAGCGCTGGGCGCTGCGATACCAACGCTGGGCGCTGGCCAATGAAGACACGGAAGGTTCTGATTCGCTGAAGGGCTGGCACTGGGCACTGGATCACTGGGAAGCTTTGTGAATCTCTGCCCTGCTGGCGTTGGGCACTGGATGGCCAGAGAGCTTTTCTAGCAGTTGATTTGTCCCGTTTAGTTCCTTCTTCAACCTCCTAATGCTCTAACATTCAAGAGCAATCAAAAGGACTATGAATGAGCTAAAAACATGCTAGGAAATTAAATAAAACTATAACTGTGACACTAACTAAGATTAATAAATAACTAGAGAATATGACACACAATCATGCAAAATAACTTAAGAACTAGCCAGATAAAGCATAATTGGAGCTATAATAATTCTATTTTATGGAATTATCACAATATCTTCAAACCTAAAAAACTCTTCACCTTTCAAGCCACAACCTATAACCCACCTACCTTACCCAAGCCCTAAAATCCTTTGACTGGGGCCTTGCTATGTCCTATGAGTTTAATGCATTGCTAAAAAATGTACTTGGTCTCTTGGTTCTCCACCCTCCAACGCCAACATCATTGGTTGTAAATGATTTTACTAAGTCAAAAGGAAACCCGATGGCTCCATTGATAGATACAAGGCTCGCCTAGTTGCCAAGGGCTATTCTCAATGTCTTAGCATTGACTACAAAGAAAGTTTTAATCCAGTTGCCAAACCACAGACCATCAACAACCTAACTTTATGCTAGTCGACAGGATGGATTTCATAACTTAAGCAAAATTATTAGTGCACCCAAAAAAGTGTTTAAAAATTAAAGTTAATTGTTTACACCTTTACTCGTTTTCACATTTTTATTTTTTTTATTTTTCCTTGACATTAACCAAAATTTGAAAAGCACTAACCCTAGATTTAATCTGAATTTAAACATCAGAATGCATACTCATTTCTTCTCAACCCCTCCCCCTAATGTTATTGGCAACAAGCTAGTGGCACTATTATCATGGATCTTGATGCTACCTCAGGATTACGCAAAAGGTGTATTGATGCAACTAATGATAGCTTTAAGGTAGTTTGGTTCAAGGTGAGTTGTTCTCTTTTTGTCTTTTCCATTTTGTCAACATTTTGTCAGTAGGACAAATAGAGAGACACTAATGGGGAAAGATCAAATTATTATCTTCCAATGGAATTTTACTTACAGTAAACACATTTAGCATGCTATTCTTATACATTAGTTTTTCCATAAAAGCTATCTAAGGAAGCACATAAGTTTTGTCTAGATGCATTTTTTTCCTACTTTTCTGGTTACAGCATTTTGGTAATTAATTATAATATATTAACCCTAAATCCTTCACCCTAAATCTTAAACTCACTTAACCATAATTCCTAAACCTTAAATCCTAAAGCTTTAATCTTAAACCCCAAACCATAAACCCTAGAAACACTTAACTCTAATTCATAAATCATAAACCTTAAATCTTATCCTTAACCTCAACCCTAGGTGCTTAACCCTAATCCTTAAATCCAAGAGCCTTAACAATAAACTCTAAACCATAAACCCTAAAACCTAGTCCTAAGTCCTAAACCTAAGAGTCTTAACCCTAAACCCCTAACCCTAGAAACTAAACCCTAAACCTTAAGCTCCAAATCTTTAACCCTAAACCATAAAGACTTGAACCTTAATTGTAAACACTATTAACTAAACCATAAACGCTAAAACCCTTGACCTTTAACCTAAATCCTAAATGCATAAACCTAACCCATAAACCTTAGAGTCCTAATCCTAAAGTTTAAACCCTAAACCTATACCTCAAACCCCAAACCCTTCACCCTAAATCCTAAATCATAGACTCTTAACCTCAACCCTAGACACTAAACTCACCTTAGAACCCTAATCCCTAAAGCTTAGCCTTAACCTTTAACAATAAAATGTAAACCCTAGACACTAAACCCTAAACCCTTAATGCTAGATCCTAATCTCTAAATCCTAGATCCTAAACTCACCATTTACCCTAAAATCCTATGCCCTATACCTTAAACTCATAATTATTAACCTTAAATACTAAACACTAGACCCTATAGGTTTAACAATAAACTATAAACCCAAGATCTTAAACCCTAAAAAATTAATACTAAACCCAAAACCTTAAATTCTAAGCAACCTTAGGCCCAAAATCTAAACCCTAGACACTAATCACTAAACCTTACAGCCTAACCTTGTCCTTAAGCCCTAAACCCTAGAGCCTTAACGCTAAATGCTAAACCCTAACCTTGTACCTTAAACTCACGTTAATGATACGATGGGATAAGTTTTAACTTTTTCATTTTTTCATCAATGTTGGCCCAGTCAAGGCTCGTCCATGCCCAATCAATCCCAATGTACAAACCTTTGATCTGCCCCTAACTTTATAATCCATCTACCCTTGTCAGTCCCAAAAAGCCCTCTTATGATGGGCCTAGCCTTCTTTCTAAACTCAAGTCTTAGGTTTAGCGGCTTTCATTGTTGTCGAACACTTGTGCTAAGAAGACAAAGAACTAGGGAGTCTACCTTTTCATAATGAAAAGCTTTCAGCCCTTGAATGAATCAATAACAACGAATTACTGTAATGAAGGATCAAGAAATAGATAAGGAGGGGAATGGCCTATCAATTATTGGTGGACCTTCCCTTGAATTGAATCGGTCACGAGTTGTTTAGGTTATGAAATTCCATCTCTAGTTGGGAGTTTCGGTTTGAAGGTTATAAAATGTGGTGTAGGTTCATCTTTTTTGGCCAATTCAAAGAAAGGGTGATCGGGGGGACCCAGACTTTAGATCTCTTCTATATGGTGTGAGGTTTATTTCAAATCAAGAGTGTGTTAGGGAGGCTAGGGAAAGACGGATTAGATCAAGAGGCGATGCCTATGCCTCATCTTTACCGATAGGATTCCCATCATTTGTAGTCTTCAGCGAAGGAGAGAAGACAAGGGCAAGGCATCGAACATGTTCTATCCTTAACCTTAATCTGTCATTAGTAATATCAATCTGCTTTTCCTATTTACTAGTACACTGCATGCCACAATTAGCAGGTTTTGGCTTTCCCTTTTTTTCATTATTAGTAGGATAGGTTTGGAACCCTCTTCAAGGTGTTGCTTGTTGCTCCCCCTATCTCGAAAGAGGCTTATGCACTCCACACACTGCCTACTCTACTCCTTACCACTAAACAACTAAGCCAAGAATGGAATGAGGGACTTGAACCCTCAACCTCAACCTTGGCAAGGCTATGCTCTATCATTAAGTTATTTCTACCATTATTGAGCAATTCACATTTCACTTGATATGGACGACTTTTGTTTCTCCCCCAAACCACTCTTAACCTTCGATCGAGCTACGAGCACGAGTAGGTAGGCGGCTAGGGGGACGGTTGGGACTGCCTTTTCAATCAATCTCCGGCTGCTCAATGCTGCTATTAGTGTGAGTTCTTGGTCTCGAGTCGAGCTGAGGTGTCATTTCATTCTCGTAACGGGAGTGAGTGCACCGCAAAACCAAGCAAGTTACTCCTTTGCTTCGCAACGGTGGCATCTATCAAACAAGTTAAGTCATTTCCTAAGACGGCTCCTCTTATTCTATGATAATCCAAGCAGCAGCTCCACGAGTTGGCTCGTCACCAATTGATTCTTGAGCAATTCGTTCTCCCCTCTCAGTTGGCATTTGCCAGCCACTAATGCAAGGAAGAAAATGTACATTGAATGAACCTAAAAGATCTGCATGAGCAAATTTCTTTCCTTGCTTATGATCATTCCTTCTAATCGAAGATACCTATAATTTGTTCATGCTAAGATCGAGTAGGACACATCTAACAACTACTCACGAGATGGCAAAGCAAACGTAATCAAGGCAACTAGCCTACTTGAGACATTGAATAGTGTTAATTTATGTTATTAGCTCCTTCTCAAGTAGCAAGAGGGCATTATAACAAATCAAAGATAATGCTGCATTTGAGAATATCTATACCGGGATATCTAAACTATTGGATTAACCACATACAAAGGAAAAGAGCAGTTCTTTATCTTGCATTTGAACCCTCGGACCCAAATAAGCAACTAATAGGGGATTCTAGCACATTTTATCTGATAAGGCAACATTTGAATCACTATTGATTAACCCTTGTTTGTTTTCTTAGCATTAGGGCGATTGCCTGCTGACATAAATGCTTAAAACAAAAGATGTGGAACGTGTATAAATTATACAAATTGAATAAATGAAAAAAAGGATTTTTTATTAATGCATAATATAGTAGGTGTCCATTACTTTAAAAAAAAAAAAAAAGTATATCAAATCCTATGCAATCCTAAACTCCTAACATGCTTTTTGAACACATCTGTAGAAATGAATTTAGTCAAAGGGTTAGCAACCATTTCATGGGTGGAGATATACTTCATAACCAATTGAAGTGAAGTCAAGTGTAAATGTGTTCTTTTTTCTACCACGGAACTTATGGATAAGATTTCCTTCTTTCTTACTATACCACGTAATGGCTATTCCGCTAAGTATGAAGGTGTAGCCAGAAGTGGCTTTTTGTTCATTCCTATCAACAGACTCATATGAATCACAATATCCAGTCAACTGAGATTTCCACCTTGGTAGCACAAAGCTAGTTTTTTAGTTCCATTTGATATTGAAATTATTGTAGCTTGCTATACAACAGACCCATCAGACCAGACAACTGACTGTGCTTGCTATACCTCTTGCATATTTTCCCATTTATGTACAATTTATTCTACCTTTGGTACGTCCCCAGGAACCCCTAAACTAAGGGGGTATGAGTTAATCTTTTACTAGATGGAAAGCTGGGGAAAAGCAGAGAATGTGGACTCAGCTATCAGCGTCATTCTTGTTAGGTAATTACCAAGGCAAAAGCAGCTCTCTTGGAAGTAAGTTTCCTTGCCATCTTAGTGGGACTAGTTTAATAAACTTCCATTTCAACTTCCATAGCATAAGCACTAAGTGAGCTTCGCCTCATCTCCCTTACTCTAAGAGGTAAGCAAGTAAACTGCCAAGACTTATATTTGTTTTTGTTGTGGTAACGCCTTTTTAGAATTACATTTAAGGTCTCTTTATGACTTTCCTGATCAGCACCTCAGGTTAATAGTCGAGCTCCGTGACAGTACTACCACAACTATCTAAAGCGAAGTTTGATGTAATTAAACTCGATTGTCTGAAGGTGAGAAAAATGCCATACATAGTGAAGAGGGATGGGGGATAGGGATCAACCTCTTTCATGACCCATGGCCGTAGTCACTTGGTTAGAATTTCTAAAACAAATTAAGTAGGGTAGGGTTGGTTTTTCAATAGGGAAATAAAGGAGTTGGCTGTAGTTGAGACATTTTTCGAATGGACGATATGGATTTTTTAAATGAAGGTCATTTAGTAGAACCAATGGAAGTTATCCACGCCAATCACTTCGAAGTGCCATTCACACTTCGATTCTTGAGCAAGTTTGAGAATATTGTGAGTTGGAAATGGTGGCTCTCCATTCATTTTCTGAAAATGGAAGAAATCTATTCTAGTGTCGCACATTATGTCTCGAATCTAGAAATATATGCAAAGATGAATATTGAAACCCTCCGCAGATGGGTGGAAGAGATAAAAAAGAACCCTAAAACACTTGTACAATGAGTTTGTCGATTTCTTTCATAACAGAGCCAGGAATTATAACAGCTAGCATAGAAGTCTCTCGCACACAAGGAGATGCTATTGTTGGATGTCACAGTTCTGGGGTGCCATAATCCTTCTCTCCAGAACAATCAAAGGGCATTGTCTTCCTTTAGCTTTTAGAGGTAGGGCCTACATCAATCACTGCTTAGTGAGCTATTTATTGCTACCAATAGCATTTCACTTGCATGCAAGGCGGCACGCCAAGTAGTGCTACCGCGCGCAGGTGAAGGAGATGCATTGCTAGTATTGGTAGTACTAGACAAGCTCTCAGGGAATAATCTCTTTCTTATTTCTTACTTTTTTCCCATAACTATGAATGGGCAAATAAAAATTTCACTTCAAATTCTAGTCCTTAACATCCTGCTGCTCATGGTGTTTCACAAACAATATTGGAAATGAACGGAGAAGTGGTAGAAGATGTAGAACCACATATTAGATCACTCTAGTGCGACACAAAGCCACTGACGCTGAGTTGGCTCGTATGTCGCTAGCTATGCCTTGCTTGCTCCCCTAACACAGTGGAGGTTCCGTAGCGCGTCGTGAGCACCGAGCTAAGGGGTAATTGAGCAACTCAAGCGAACTACCCTACCTTACTACAACATAAGGACATACGAGATGAGGTTATGAAGGTGGCCTCGTTATCCACACCTCCAGTCAGAGAACAATGGAGGACCGACTAACTCGGGTCTTAAAGTGCCTGTCAAGGACGATAATGCATGCTCTGGTACAACGTGTAACCCACCTACTATCTCATTCAACTATATTTGTTCTTGTAATTCATAGCTTAACAGAACGCAACAGCGAGGGACAACCTACCCATGCAACTAGTGTTTTAAAAATCGGACTGAATCAGGTAGTCCGACCAGTGCCTAATTAGGATACCGATTCAGTTAGAGGGTAAACCGTTTAGGCGGTTAAACTGGTAAAAATTGGTACTGGTTTGTAATAACTAGACAGTTCAAAGATTTTATTTTTGAAAAAAAATTGCCAAAATGGCGTCATTTTGGCTAAGGGATTTTCATTCCTAATTTCAGCTCACGCACAACAATCCCTTCTCCATTCTCTTCTTCTCTTTTCCCCCATTCCTTCTCCACTCTTGGCCCTAATTTCTATTCAACCATAATTCTTTGTGAATTAGTTTGAGTAAGTTTTAAATATTTTTCTTTGTTTTGTAGTCATTTTTGGTTATTTTATGAGCAATATGCTATATTGTACTTATATTATAAATTTTTAAAAATATGTTTTTAGTGTGATTGTCAAACCGGTCTAACCGGTCATATTTTGTCACACCGATTCACTCATCATCCCGATTTTTAAAACATTGGCGAAAATGGAGCCCGGACTGTGGAAGAGCCAGGGGAGGTTGGGTCATTTGACAGAAATAGTAGGTTTTTCCCCAATTAGAGAAGGCCCTAAGAAGTAAAAGGGAAGTGCATTAATTCTTGGGAAAAAAGGGTGTGAATCCTCTCTCTATGGTCGAGCTTCTACGCTCTACGCTCCTACATAAAAAATGAAAACAAGTTAATTTAATGAATAAATAGAGTCAATGGTACCTTAGACATCGCTGCCTATTAGCTTTCAAGGTCGAGCAATCTTAATTTACAAATGAATGCTAGGATGGTCGACCTTGAATTGTGGTGCATGCGAAGAGACCCACATGTACAATTTTTTGGGGGATATGGTCGAAAGACTAGCCGAAGCCCACCAATCTAGAAGGAATGGAAAATTAATAGAGTACAAAACTTATATTCAAGTTTTAGCTTATTATGATCATTCAGAGGGCGATCACGGAGTCACTGAATGAATTCCTTCATTTTTCTTGGACGTGACAACATCATGTCATAGAAGGAGACAATAGGTGGAGTCAATGATCCGTTAAGACTATTGTATATACAACTACATGCCCGAGTGGCAGTCAAACAAAGGCGTGAATGCAAGATGCCAGCGGAATGATTAGCTAGACAGAGGCTAGAGCTGTTTCCTTCCCATTGCAAATTAGGTCGATCCATTCTTTGCAAAGCATAATTGCACACTCAAACGATCTTTGCCAAGAGATAGGAGCACTCAATGAATCGGTGAATTACATTTTCTTTTGGATAGTTGTGTAGGACAAAGGGCTTATGGGTTGTGAAAGACTGGGGAATGGGTTAAGTAAACTCCAATGGGGCCAAAAAAAATAAGACAAAGCTTTACTTAGTTAAGGCTTTGATTTTATTGGTATTGATTTTTTCTTAGTGAGTGGAAAAGAGCAAGCCTGGGTATGTTACAAAAAAGGGAAGGCAGAGGTAGTACTTTGAATGGTGAAGGGAGGCGGCTGAGCTGATCTAGATTTCCAACACCTCGAGAAATTGATCGAGATAGATGACAAAAACTTTTTTCCTCTCTTCCTTACCAGAGGGCAATCTTCACTTAAGGCCTTCACCTCCCACTTAGTCTTGAAATAGAACCTAGCCCCTTACTTTAATAAGTAAGTAAATTTCCTTCTGATTCATTCATTTCTGTAAGCAAGGGGGACCCACAGCTAAGCCCCATCTTCTATTGCGTAACCTAAAAAAGCTATAAGCAAAGTACCAATTGTGTGTTCCACCCGGTTACTAGGAAATAAATTAGTTTGTGCTTTTTCTGAAGTGACGAGGTCACTAAGTAGGAAGTAGGGCTCCTATTGAAAAACTTTCACTACACCAACTTTCAATACTAGTTGTTACATTATGTTACCATTTTTCCAATATCATTGAATAACAAGGCCTAGGGCTAAGGTAACTCAAGTAGGAAAATCGTGTTATGGGTGACCTTATTGGACAGTTCAAAGAGCACTTCTGTGTGTGATACAAGTGAATGTCTACGAAAAAGCTGTATCTAGGACAAGTTCTTCGTTCTATTGTCGACCGTATCTATGTTTCTATGATGGCCCAAGAACACACTCATTCTTTAATCGTAGAAAGACTTTTGAATTGCGAGGTACCATTACAAGCTCAATATATACAAGTGTTATTCCATGAAATAACTCGAATTTCAAACAATTCACTTGCTTTAACCATTCATGCTATGGATGTGGGAACATCAATTTCGTCCACGTGGGCTTCTGAGGAGCGGGAGAAATTGTTAAAATTCTATGAAAGAGTCTCGAGAGCCAGGATGCTCCTAG
>QAOA01001157.1:34448-66539 GCA_003255065.1 Cercis canadensis
TCTCTCTCTCTCTTCAGTTGTCCACCCTCTTCCTCCCTCCTAAAGAATTGTCACATGTTCCCAAAACAATATTGATGTGGTTTTTGCTACCGGCAAGTATACCGGGCCACACAAGTAGTATAAAAATGAGTTGAGTATTGTCCTCAGGGATTTAACGCTAGCAATTATCAATTTCACTAACAATGATTCTATTTGGAATGATAAATGTTTTGATTTAGAGAAAGATATGTCTAAATGATTATGAACAATCAATTAACTAAAGCTAGATAATAATTCTCAACACTTGACAAAAATTATGGTTGAAGAGATTAACAAAGAAATAAGGAAAGTTAGGGGTTAATTTCACTTGGTTTGGACTTCGGTTATTTCATAGAGAAAATAACCTTTAAATTACTGAAGAATACATTATCCTAGCTACAAATCCTTTGTTGTTGGCCAATTTCCCTAATTTGATTGAACCCAATCACTCGGAGAAACAATCCTCCCTATTCCAACTAATTGCCCAATTATTTGGTACAATTAACTTGTCTAGGTGATTAAGCTCTAGGAAATTAATTCAAGATCACATAAACTAAGTTATCTATTCTTAGATTAACTTGATTTATGGCAGAAATTACAAGAGCATACTCATATCTTACTATCCCTAGCATCAACATGAGTCAATAAACCATTCAAATGGTAGCTAAGCATTTAAAGACATTAAGAGCGGTAAAATCTACTCCAACAAAGAGACTTGCATCTTCATTCAACAATAAAACTTCATCCAAAACCTAGCTACATCAATCCCCTAACTAAGGGGGTTTAGCTATTCATAGTTAAAATAGAGGAATACAGATAAACATAGTTCATTGAGAGAGAAGAGAAAAAAAACTAGGTAAAATCCGAGTTGAATCCTTTGAAAATGCTCCAGCTTCTTTCTCTTCTTTGTTCTTGACGGCTCTCCTCCGGATCCTCCTTTTCTTTCCTCCTTCTTTTCCTTTTATAGCTAGGTTAGCTCCAGACATAAAAGAAAAGACACCTCAACAATGAAGCCAGCGCTGGGCGCTGCGATACCAACGCTGGGCGCTGGCCAATGAAGACACGGAAGGTTCTGATTCGCTGAAGGGCTGGCGCTGGGCACTGGATCACTGGGAAGCTTTGTGAATCTCTGCCCTGCTGGCGTTGGGCACTAGATGGCCAGAGAGCTTTTCCAGCAGTTGATTTGTCCCGTTTAGTTCCTTCTTCAACCTCCTAATACTCTAACATTCAAGAGCAATCAAAAAGGACTATGAATGAGGTAAAAACATGCTAGGAAATTAAATAAAACTATAACTTTGACACTAACTAAGATTAATAAATAACTAGAGAATATGACACACAATCATGCAAAATAACTTAAGAACTAGCCAGATAAAGCATAATTGGAGCTATAATAATTCTATTTTATGGAATTATCACAATATCTTCAAACCTAAAAAACTCTTCACCTTTCAAGCCACAAAATATCCTATCCCTCCTTCCCTAGAACCCACCTACCTTACCCAAGCCCTAAAATCCTTTGACTGGGGCCTTGCTATGTCCTATGAGTTTAATGCATTGCTAAAAAATTTACTTGGTCTCTTCGTTCTCCACCCTCCAACACCAACATCATTGGTTATAAATGATTTTACTAAGTCAAAAGGAAACCCGATGGCTCCATTGATAGATACAAGGCTCGCCTAGTTGCCAAGGGCTATTCTCAATGTCTTAGCATTGACTACAAAGAAAGTTTTAATCTAGTTGCCAAACCACAGACCATCAATAACCTAACTTTATGCTAGTCGACAGGATGGACTTCATAACTTAAGCAAAATTATTATTGCACCCAAAAAAGTGTTTAAAAATTAAAGTTAATCGTTTACACCTTTACTCGTTTTCACATTTTTATTTTTTTATTTTTCCTTGACATTAACCAAAATTTGAAAAGCACTAACCCTAGATTTAATCTGAATTTAAACATCAGAATGCATACTCATTTCTTCTCAACCCCTCCCCCTAATGTTATTGGCAACAAGCTAGTGGCACTATTGTCATGGATCTTGATGCTACCTCAGGATTACGCAAAAGGTGTATTGATGCAACTAATGATAGCTTTAAGGTAGTTTGGTTCAAGGTGAGTTGTTCTCTTTTTGTCTTTTCCATTTTGTCAACATTTTGTCAGTAGGACAAATAGAGAAACACTAATGGGGAAAGATCAAATTATTATCTTCCAATGGAATTTTACTTACAGTAAACACATTTAGCATGCTATTCTTATACATTAGTTTTTCCATAAAAGCTATCTAAGGAAGCACATAAGTTTTGTCTAGATGCATTTTTTTCCTACTTTTCTGGTTACAGCATTTTGGTAATTAATTATAATATATTAACCCTAAATCCTTCACCCTAAATCTTAAACTCACTTAACCATAATTCCTAAACCTTAAATCCTAAAGCTTTAATCTTAAACCCCAAACCATAAACCCTAGAAACACTTAACTCTAATTCATAAATCATAAACCTTAAATCTTATCCTTAACCTCAACCCTAGGTGCTTAACCCTAATCCTTAAATCCAAGAGCCTTAACAATAAACTCTAAACCATAAACCCTAAAACCTAGTCCTAAGTCCTAAACCTAAGAGTCTTAACCCTAAACCCCTAACCCTAGAAACTAAACCCTAAACCTTAAGCTCCAAATCTTTAACCCTAAACCATAAAGACTTGAACCTTAATTGTAAACACTATAAACTAAACCATAAACGCTAAAACCCTTGACCTTTAACCTAAATCCTAGATGCATAAACCTAACCCATAAACCTTAGAGTCCTAATCCTAAAGTCTAAACCCTAAACCTATACCTCAAACCCCAAACCCTTCACCCTAAATCCTAAATCATAGACTCTTAACCTCAACCCTAGACACTAAACTCACCTTAGAACCCTAATCCCTAAAGCTTAGCCTTAACCTTTAACAATAAAATGTAAACCCTAGACACTAAACCCTAAACCCTTAATGCTAGATCCTAATCTCTAAATCCTAGATCCTAAACTCACCATTTACCCTAAAATCCTATGCCCTATACCTTAAACTCATAATTATTAACCCTAAATACTAAACACTAGACCCTATAGGTTTAACAATAAACTATAAACCCAAGATCTTAAACCCTAAAAAATTAATACTAAACCCAAAACCCAAAACCTTAAATTCTAAGCAACCTTAGGCCCAAAATCTAAACCCTAGACACTAATCGCTAAACCTTACGGCCTAACCTTGTCCTTAAGCCCTAAACCCTAGAGCCTTAACGCTAAATGCTAAACCCTAACCTTGTACCTTAAACTCATGTTAATGATACGATGGGATAAGTTTTAATTTTTTCATTTTTTCATCAATGTTGGCCCAGTCAAGGCTCGTCCATGCCCAATCAATCCCAATGTACAAACCTTTGATCTGCCCCTAACTTTATAATCCACCTACCCTTGTCAGTCCTAAAAAGCCCTCTTATGATGGGCCTAGCCTTCTTTCTAAACTCAAGTCTTAGGTTCAGCGGCTTTCATTGTTGTCGAACACTTGTGCTAAGAAGACAAAGAACTAGGGAGTCTACCTTTTCATAATGAAAAGCTTTCAGCCCTTGAATGAATCAATAACAACGAATTACTGTAATGAATGATCAAGAAATAGATAAGGAGGGGAATGGCCTATCAATTATTGGTGGACCTTCCCTTGAATTGAATCGGTCATGAGTTGTTTAGGTTATGAAATTCCATCTCTAGTTGGGAGTTTCGGTTTGAAGGTTATAAAATGTGGTGTAGGTTCATCTTTTTTGGCCAATTCAAAGAAAGGGTGATCGGGGGGACCCAGACTTTAGATCTCTTCTATATGGTGTGAGGTTTATTTCAAATCAAGAGTGTGTTGGGGAGGCTAGGGAAAGACGGATTGGATCGAGAGGCGATGCCTATGCCTCATATTTACCGATAGGATTCCCATCATTTGTAGTCTTCAGCGAAGGAGAGAAGACAAGGGCAAGGCATCGAACATGTTCTATCCTTTATCTTAATCTGTCATTAGTAATATCAATCCGCTTTTCCTATTTACTAGTACACTGCATGCCACAATTAGCAGGTTTTGGCTTTCCCTTTTTTCATTATTAGTAGGATAGGTTTGGAACCCTCTTCAAGGTGTTGCTTGTTGCTCCCCCTATCTCGAAAAAGGCTTATGCACTCCACACACTGTCTACTCTACTCCTTACCACTAAACAACTAAGCCAAGAATGGAATGAGGGACTTGAACCCTCAACCTCAGCCTTGGCAAGGCTATGCTCTACCATTAAGTTATTTCTACCATTATTGAGCAATTCACATTTCACTTGATATGGACGACTTTTGTTTCTCCCCCAAACCACTCTTAACCTTTGATCGAGCTACGAGCACGAGTAGGTAGGCGGCTAGGGGGACGGTTGGGACTGCCTTTTCAATCAATCTCCGGCTGCTCAATGCTGCTATTAGTGTGAGTTCTTGGTCTCGAGTCGAGCTGAGGTGTCATTTCATTCTAGTAACGGGAGTGAGTGCACCGCAAAACCAAGCAAGTTACTCATTTGCTTCACAACGGTGGCATCTATCAAACAAGTTAAGTCATTTCCTAAGACGGCTCCTCTTATTCTATGATAATCCAAGCAGCAGCTCCATGAGTTGGCTCGTCATCAATTGATTCTTGAGTAATTCGTTCTCCCCTCTCAGTTGGCATTTGCCAGCCACTAATGCAAGGAAGAAAATGTACATTGAATGAACCTAAAAGATCTGCATGAGCAAATTTCTTTCCTTGCTTATGATCATTCCTTCTAATCGAAGATACCTATAATTTGTTCATGCTAAGATCGAGTAGGAAACATCTAACAACTACTCACGAGATGGCAAAGCAAACGTAATCAAGGCAACTAGCCTACTTGAGACATTGAATAGTGTTAATTTATGTTATTAGCTCCTTCTCAAGTAGCAAGAGGGCATTATAACAAATCAAAGATAATGCTGCATTTGAGAATATCTATACCAGGATATCTAAACTATTGGATTAACCACATACAAAGGAAAAGAGCAGTTCTTTATCTTGCATTTGAACCCTCGGACCCAAATAAGCAACTAATAGGGGATTCTAGCACATTTTATCTGATAAGGCAACATTTGAATCACTATTGATTAACCCTTGTTTGCTTTCTTAGCACTAGGGCGATTGCCTGCTGACATAAATGCTTAAAACAAAAGATGTGGAACGTGTATAAATTATACAAATTGAATAAATGAAAAAAGGATTTTTTATTAATGCATAATATAGTAGGTGTCCATTACTTTAAAAAAAAAAAAGTATATCAAATCCTATGCAATCCTAAACTCCTAACATGCTTTTTGAACACATCTGTAGAAATGAGTTTAGTCAAAGGGTTAGCAACCATTTCATGGGTGGAGATATACTTCATAACCAATTGAAGTGAAGTCAAGTGTAAATGTGTTCTTTTTTCTACCACGGAACTTATGGATAAGATTTCCTTCTTTCTTACTATACCACGTAATGGCTATTCCACCAAGTATGAAGGTGTAGCCAGAAGTGGCTTTTTGTTCATTCCTATCAACAGACTCATATGAATCACAATATCCAGTCAACTGAGATTTCCACCTTGGTAGCACAAAGTTAGTTTTTTAGTTCCATTTGATATTGAAATTATTATAGCTTGCTATACAACAGACCCATCAGACCAGACAACTGACTGTGCTTACTATACCTCTTGCATATTTTCCCATTTATGTACAATTCATTCTACCTTTGGTATGTCCCCAGGAATCCCTAAACTAAGGGGGTATGAGTTAATCTTTTACTAGATGGAAAGCTGGGGAAAAGCAGAGAATGTGGACTCAGCTATCAGCGTCACTCTTGTTAGGTAATTACCAAGGCAAAAGCAGCTCTCTTGGAAGTAAGTTTCCTCGCCATCTTAGTGGGACTAGTTTAATAAACTTCCATTTCAACTTCCATAGCATAAGCACTAAGTGAGCTTCGCCTCATCTCCCTTACTCTAAGAGGTAAGCAAGTAAACTGCCAAGACTCATATTTGTTTTTGTTGTGGTAACGCCTTTTTAGAATTACATTTAACGTCTCTTTATGACTTTCCCGATCAGCACCTCAGGTTAATAGTCGAGCTTCGCGACAGTACTACCACAACTATCATCGTCCCGAGCCCAAAAAATGAAAAGAACTAACTAAAGCGAAGTTTGATGTAATTGAACTCGATTGTCTGAAGGTGAGAAAAATGCCATACATAGTGAAGAGGGATGGGGGATAGGGATCAACCTCTTTCATGACCCATGGCCGTAATGTGTCACTTGGTTAGAATTTCTAAAACAAATTAAGTAGGGTAGGGTTGGTTTTTCAATAGGGAAATAAAAGAGTTGGCTGTAGTTGAGACATGTTTTTCGAATGGACGATATGGATTTTTTAAAGGAAGGTCATTTAGTAGAACCAATGGAAGTTATCCACGCCAATCACTTCGAAGTGCCATTCACACTTCGATTCTTGAGCAAGTTTGAGAATATTGTGAGTTGGAAATGGCGGCTCTCCATTCATTTTCTGAAAATGGAAGAAATCTATTCTAGTGTCGCACATTATGTCTCGAATCTAGAAATATATGCAAAGATGAATATTGAAACCCTCCGCAGATGGGTGGAAGAGATAAAAGAGAACCCTAAAACACTTGTACAATGAGTTTGTCGATTTCTTTCATAACAGAGCCAGGAATTATAACAGCTGGCATAGAAGTCTCTCGCACACAAGGAGATGCTATTGTTGGATGTCACAGTTCTGGGGTGCCATAATCCTTCTCTCCAGAACAATCAAAGGGCATTGTCTTCCTTTAGCTTTTAGAGGTAGGGGCTACATCAATCACTGCTTAGTGAGCTATTTATTGCTACCAATAGCATTTCACTTGCATGCAAGGCGGCACGCCAAGTAGTGCTACCGCACGCAGGTGAAGGAGATGCATTGCTAGTATTGGTAGTACTAGACAAGCTCTCAGGGAATAATCTCTTTCTTATTTCTTACTTTTTTCCCATAACTATGAATGGGCAAATAAAAATTTCACTTCAAATTCTAGTCCTTAACATCCTGCTGCTCATGGTGTTTCACAAACAATATTGGAAATGAACGGAGAAGTGGTAGAAGATGTAGAACCACATATTAGATCACTCTAGTGCGACACAAAGCCACTGACGATGAGTTGGCTCGTATGTCGCTAGCTATGCCTTGCTTGCTCCCCTAACACAGTGGAGGTTCCGTAGCGCGTCGTGAGCACCGAGCTAAGGGGTAGTTGAGCAACTCAAGTGAACTACCCTACCTTACTACAACATAAGGACATACGAGATGAGTTTGTGAAGGTGGCCTCGTTATCCACACCTCCAGTCAGAGAACAATGGAGGACCGACTAACTCGGGTCTTAAAGTGCCTGTCAAGGGCGATAATGCATGCTCTGGTACAACGTGTAACCCACCTACTATCTCATTCAACTATATTTGTTCTTGTAATTCATAGCTTAACAGAACGCAACAGCGAGGGACAACCCACCCATGCAACTAGTGTTTTAAAAATCGGACCGAATCAGGTAGTCCGACCAGTGCCTAATTAGGATACCGATTCAGTTAGAGGGTAAACCGTTTAGGCGGTTAAACTGGTAAAAATCGGTACTGGTTTGTAATAACTAGACGGTTCAAAGATTTTATTTTTGAAAAAAAATTGCCAAAATGGCGTCATTTTGGCTAAGGGATTTTCATTCCTAATTTCAGCTCACGCACAACAATCCCTTCTCCATTCTCTTCTTCTCTTTTCCCCCATTCCTTCTCCACTCTTGGCCCTAATCTCTATTCAACCATAATTCTTTGTGAATTAGTTTGAGTAAGTTTTAAATATTTTTCTTTGTTTTGTAGTCATTTTTGGTTATTTTATGAGCAATATGCTATATTGTACTTATATTATAAATTTTTAAAAATATGTTTTTAGTGTGATTGTCACACCGGTCAAACCGGTCATATTTTGTCACACCGATTCACTCATCATCCCGATTTTTAAAACATTGGCGAAAATGGAGCCCGGACTGTGGAAGAGCCAGGGGAGGTTGGGTCATTTGACAGAAATGGTAGGTTTTTCCCCAATTAGAGAAGGCCCTAAGAAGTAAAAGGGAAGTGCATTAATTCTTGGGAAAAAAGGGCGTGAATCCTCTCTCTATGGTCGAGCTTCTACGCTCCTATATAAAAAATGAAAACAAGTTAATTCAATGAATAAATAGAGTCAATGGTACCTTAGACATCGCTGCCTATTAGCTTTCAAGGTCGAGCAATCTCAATTTACAAATGAATGCTAGGATGGTCGACCTTGAATTGTTGTGCATGCGAAGAGACCCACATGTACAATTTTTTAGGGGATATGGTCGAAAAACTGGCCGAAGCCCACCAATCTAGAAGGAATGGAAAATTAATAGAGTACAAAACTTATATTCAAGTTTTAGCTTATTATGATCATTCAGAAGGCGATCACGGAGTCACTGAATGAATTCCTTCATTTTTCTTGGACGTGACAACATCATGTCATAGAAGGAGACAATAGATGGAGTCAATGATCCGTTAAGACTAACGTATATACAACTACATGCCCGAGTGGCAGTCAAACAAAGGCGTGAATGCAAGATGCCAGCGGAATGATCAGCTAGACAGAGGCTAAAGCTGTTTCCTTCCCATTGCAAATTAGGTCGATCCATTCTTTGCAAAGCATAATTGCACACTCAAACGATCTTTGCCAATGATAAGAGCACTCAATGAATCGGTGAATTACATTTTCTTTTGGATAGTTGTGTAGGACAAAGGGCTTATAGGTTGTGAAAGACTGGGGAATGGGTTAAGTAAACTCCAATGGGGCCAAAAAAGAAAAGACAAAGCTTTACTTAGTTAAGGCTTTGATTTTATTGGTATTGATTTTTTCTTAGTGAGTGGAAAAAAGCAAGCCTGGGTATGTTACAAAAAAGGGAAGACAGAGGTAGTACTTTGAATGGTGAAGGGAGGCGGCTGAGCTGATCTAGATTTCCAACACCTCAAGAAATTGATCGAGATAGATGACAACAACTTTTTTCCTCTCTTCCTTACCAGAGGGCAATCTTCACTTAAGGCCTTCACCTCCCACTTAGTCTTGAAATAGAACCTAGCCCCTTACTTTAATAAGTAAGTAAACTTCCTTCTGATTCATTCATTTCTATAAGCAAGGGGGACCCACAGCTAAGCCCCATCTTCTATTGCGTAACCTAAAAAAGCTATAAGCAAAGTACCAATTTTGTGTTCCACCCGGTTACTAGGAAATAAATTAGTTTGTGCTTTTTTTGAAGTGACGAGGTCACCAAGTAAGAAGTAGGGCTCCTATTGAAAAACTTTCACTACACCAACTTTCAATACTAGTTGTTACATTATGTTACCATTTTTCCAATATCATTGAATAACAAGGCCTAGGGCTAAGGTAACTCAAGTAGGAAAATCGTGTTATGGGTGACCTTATTGGACAGTTCAAAGAGCACTTCTGTGTGTGATGCAAGTGAATGTCTATGAAAAAGCTGTATCTAGGATAAGTTCTTCGTTCTATTGTCGACCGTATCTATGTTCCTATGATGGCCCAAGAACATACTCATTCTTTAATCGTAGAAAGACTTTTGAATTGCGAGGTACCATTACAAGCTCAATATATACAAGTGTTATTCCATGAAATAACTCGAATTTCAAACAATTCACTTGCTTTAACCATTCATGCTATGGATGTGGGAACATCAATTTCGTCCACGTGGGCTTCTGAGGAGCGGGAGAAATTGTTAAAATTCTATGAAAGAGTCTCGAGAGCCAGGATGCTCCTAGCTTCATAAGACCAATTGGAGTGGCACAATATTTACCTTTGAGATATTGTTTCCTTCAAACAACAATTTGCTGCTCGTATCGACAAATTAGAAGAGATGTCAACTGGTAACCATATTTGGAAACAACGATTAGTGGATATTAGTGTTGTCACTGCACAGTTCTGTGACATGAAGACATTGATAGCAATATGGGGGGAGTTCCCATCAAGCAACAACATTTTTGCCTGACCTTACTTAAGCATGCATATTATGTCAATGAAGACTTGATGAAGCCTTACTCTAACAAGTAAGCAAGGAAACTACCTTGGACCTTACGTTAGAAGAGCAAAAGGCCTGGACTAGGGTGAGTTGAGGGAAGACAACATAAGTGAGCAAATGTGTGTAAGCCAATCAAACATGATTGTTCTAGGCGGGGCGAGCCACCCACCTTCGAATGGTGTTGGTCTTATGGACCATGAACGGATTCGCCTCTAGTCTCTAGGCACGTCAAAACTGCATGAGTGCATGTGCATGAATCAACCCAATAAATAAGGAAAAGATGCCTCTCGAGATGATTAGAGTCGTATAAAAGGAAACTTTCAGGTGCACCTTATGATGTTTATGACCAATTGGAACCTGATGTACCAGTAGGTACCAGAGGAGATGACTATGATTGTTACTGTCTCCGTATTGAAGGTATGAGACAAAGAATTAGGATCATTGTACAATATCCTTAATGGAATTATCCAAGCCGATGATCGTAAGTTATATTCTCCATCACAATGTCGAATGAAACTATCCAAGGAATCGTGTGCCGTGTGAAACGAATCATCGTCGTTCTTAATCGAGACTCAGGTTAAGCTTCATCTCGGAACCTTGTGGGGTTAGGAGTAAAGCATCCCAAAGTTGGTGCATTTCATTAGGGGTGGAGAAGCATTGGGAACTCCAATTTATTTCTTTGGAGTCGTCCCCGACATAGCATTTCGCTTCTGGTTCTTCGAAAGAATCAACTGACTTCTCTTTTCTTCATTGATTTAGGGGAAAAGGAATTGTCTACCAATTAGGAAGCTAAACATGAAGTAAGTGGCTTGATGAGGATAACTAAGCTGACACGCCAAAGTTGGCTACTGGCACAATAAGATGGTGCCTTACTGCGCTAAAGGCGAACACGCGATAGCATTTGTGGTGGTGTTTCAGGATTCCAATGTACTGCATCATGGCGGACCACTACCGTCCCATTCTTGATTGAGTTGGAGTGCAACCATCTTATCCACTAAACTAGCTAAAAGCTCTTGCTTCAAGTCGAAGCACTAAAATAAAAAGACAAAGAAGTGCAGCAACATAGGAACCACTAAACCTCTTACTAGTAAAGGAAAAATAGAAGCGCACTCCTGCGCACCATCTGAAAAGTCCTTTTCCAAGTAAACTCCCTTAGCTCAAGCACTAAGTAATCCCTTAAAGAAATGCATTTTCATAATAATAAGGTAAGCTTCGCGTAAACAAGGCATTTTTTTTTTCCTTTTTTTAAGATTGGGTTGGTGGATTCAAGAGCCTTGTAGTAGGCTCAACCAACCTCCAGCGGGGAAAAGGCTGCCTTTAGAAGTAAAAGGTTGGGAAACCAAGAGAAAGCTTCGCGTTTTCTTATTGGGTAGAAGTAGCACAAAAAGAGGGATTAGCATTATTGACCCAATGATAAACCACTAACACCTTCCTTGTTAGAGCTCCACGCATTAGGAAAATGCTCTAGTGATAGGAAACCGGCCATTAGTTACAAAGCTCCAATAAGGTATCGATTAGAGTCTATGGTTAAGGCACTAGGTTTTATGATCTAGTTTTAGAATCTAGCATTTAGGGTTTAGTGTCTAGGGTTCACATTGTACGATTTAAGGCTTTAGGGTTTACATTGAGGTTAATGATATATGGTTTAAAGTTTAGGCTCTAGGTTTAAGCTAAAGGTAAAAGGTATGTGATTTATGGTTTAGGGTTTAAAGTTAGACTTAAGGTTTAAACCTAAAGAGGGTTTATGGTTTACAATTTAAGATTTAGGATTTAATGTCTAGAGTTTAGAATTTACAATTTAGGATTAAGGGTTTAATGTCTAGAGTTTAATGTTTAAGATTTAAACTCTAGGATTTAGAATTTAGTGTCTAGGGTTAGGTTCTAGAGTTTAGGGTTCAAGGTCTAGGGTCTAGGGATGGCAATTTTCCCCAGACCCGATGGGCCCCAGTTTTTTTTACCCGTTAGAGTATGGGTATGGGGCAGAAAAATGGGTATGGGGATGGGGATGGATAATTTTATGGGTAATTTGATAGGGACGGATCTGAGGATGGGGAAGCCCTGCTCCGCCCCGCCCCACCCCGCATTGTATATATATATACATTACATAAATTTTTTTAAAAAAATTTCTTCACAAAGGTTTTCCCACACTAAATCACTAACACATTGACCTGACCCTTCCTCCCTCAGTCCCTCGACCTTGAGTTCCATTTTCCCCAAACCTAAATTTTTTTTTTGTTTTTGGTTGGTTTTGTAGAATATGGAGAATGGTTTAACTTCAACCAACATTAGAACTTCATAAATTGTACTTATTATGATTTCTTATTGACTTTTATAATTGTTTAAGAACAATTTTTATAATTTTGTTTGAATATTATTTATGTTATTGTTGTTGCTTGAGGATATCTTGAATTCTTGATGATGTTATTTGAGTATTATTTATATTATCTTGTTCGATTAAACTTGAATTTTAATTAGAAATTGTAATCGATAGATTAAACTTGTAAATTGTGTATATTTAAAAAAAGTATGGTTGTATGGGTAAATGGGGCGGGGCATCGGGAAGATGGAGATTTAGTGGGGCGGGGATAGGGATGCTGAAAAATCCCTGCCGGGGATGGGGATAGGGACGGGGACTGCCTGCCCCGCCCCATCCCCGCCCCATTGCCATCCCTACTAGGATCTAAGGTTTATAATTTATGATTTATGATTTAGGGTCAATGTTTAGGGTTAAAGCTATAGGCTTTAGGGTTTACCAAACTAAAACTGACGCACAGGTCAGATGCAATTAAATTATGCATATAACTCCCAAGAGCATACAATGGATTGAGTAGAACAAAGTAAAGTAGTAATATAAGAAACATGTTACATAGTAACAATTCAAGGAAAATTCATACAAAAAAATGGAAGAAAGCAATAAGTCAAGTTTTCTCTTGGTCATAGGCATGCAATCACAGGAAGAATTACTAGAAAATCTATCCACAGATCAATATAAATCGTCAGTTTCGCTAGAATTGAAGGTTAGCTGAGGGTTGACTGTCCCACAGACAGATAATCCTTAAAAAAATCTTGTATGCAGATGATATAACCCTTACCTTAGGTTCTACCAAATCTTTCCTCTTCCTCTACTCTCTGATATGCACTTCATGCTCTTTTAGCTTAGGGAAAACATCAACCATCACTTTTATCACAACATTTACAAGCATGGATACATTGGGAATAAAAAAGCCTATTTAGAATAATATCTACTTACAAATTCATGTTTATTTAGGGTAATAACACTCTAGACGTCTTGTCAAATCTAACGATGTGAAAAATTGTTTGATTAAGTATATTTAATGGGAAATTTAAAATGAACAAAAAGTTATAGAAATCCTTACAGCTCTAGGACGCCACAGAAAAGCTGACTTCAAAAACAACCCTGTATGCCATATCAACTTTATCTACATCATCCGCTCCAACTTTCACAAAATAGGGTTGAGCACCTACAAATAAGTTATGACAATACTTAAATATCTAATATATTATCAACCATTTGAAATTAAAAGTGAATTGACATGTGGGAAGCAATATATTCATTGGTCAATGACCTTAAAAATATTCAAAAAGAAAAGCCAGTAAGACAATATTTTATCAATAAGCACTCAAAATTGTGCACATATGTAGGCTTTGGAAAATGCTACAGGAAATACATGCTAGATAGTATGTTGCATACTAATAATGATTTAGAGACTAATGAGCTAAAAATTATAAAGGAACAAGAGAAGCATTCAACATTAGCAAGTTAGTTTTACTGTTTCTTTATACAGATTCTATTCAAAGTAAAAAATAAACTAATTGTTGTTAAAGAGTTGTCTAAACATATGAGATAAGAAATTCCAACTTCGATGGAATACAAAAGTTGAAGTTCATCCAACTGAAGGTTTATTCCATAGTTCTATATAAACTTTAAAAGAAAATATAACATTTTAACATGATATGTATCTCTTCTTCTCGTCATGTGTTGGGACCTTTCCCTTATGAAAGGAACGATGTACCAATAACACTAGAATAGAAGAATAAGAATTT
Organism: Cercis canadensis; assembly: GCA_003255065.1. Taxonomy (NCBI): domain Eukaryota; kingdom Viridiplantae; phylum Streptophyta; class Magnoliopsida; order Fabales; family Fabaceae; genus Cercis; species Cercis canadensis. Next base: position 48,692 of record QAOA01001157.1, read on the forward strand.
GAGTACAATATAATTTAGGTAATGCAAATGAAAAATATGAAGAACTTCTAATACTATCACTAACTTACCAGTTGAATAGCATAAAAAATAGGCAAGGAGACATTAGTGCCATAATTACTCATTTTGTTTTGAAGTATAGAGATTAATCTTTCGAGGCCTATGCCTGTATCAACATGCTTTGAAGGCAGAGGTTTGAGAGATCCATCAGCCTTCCTATTGAACTATTAAAAGACAAAAAAATATAAGACAACAATAAGTGAAGAAAATTTCCAACAAGCTATCCACCCAAAAGTAATTAGCAACAGGTTTCCATGTAACATAAAAAAATGTTGGCATCTTCGGGTGAATTTTGTGCCCACTATAATAAACCATACCCCTAGGGAGATTGCAAACAAATATAAGAAATCATTCATATGTTTACACCTATGTTGCACGGATACGGGTACGAGTTTCATACATAGTACGGGCACGAAACGCCAGTACGACAATTTTCAAAAAATAGGGATACGAGTACGCCGTGGATACGTGACATTATGTACATATAAATTATATATAATTTGTATAATTATATACATATATCAAATAAAATTGACACATACTCTGTCTAAAATAAAAAATTTAATTAAAATTAAAACAGCTTTTTTTTTTAAAAAAATAATCAACCCTTCCCTCCCTCTCTCTCTTTCACACACAGCCCCTGCACCCCGGCACCCTCCCTCCTTCCCTCCCTCTATCTCCTTCTCTCTTTCTCTCCCCTCTTTCTCAGCCCTTTCCACTGCCCTCGCACCTCCCCGCTCCTTCCTTCCCTCTTTCTCTCTCCTTCTCTCTCTCTCTCAGCTTCCCTCCGTCCCTCTTTCTCCCTCCCTCCCTCTCAGCTTTCCTCCTTCTCAACACCCTATCCCACACCCTCTTGGCCCCTCTCCCTCCTTCCCTGCCTCCCTCCCTCCTTCCCTCCATGTCTTTTTCCCATTTTCGCTCGTGAGACACGTTTCACGTTTTCGAAATGTACTTGAAACAAGTACGTCACAAAAACTGGCGTACTGATGCTACTTAGGTTTACACATATACAAATGAAGAATTTTTTACACTCTTTATTCATCTCTTTCTCTCCCTTCTCTCTCATCCCCTTCCACTGCCCCTGCTCCCTCCTTCCCTCTCTCCCTCCCTCTTTCTCTCTCCTTCTCTCTCTCTCTCTCAGCTTCACTCCCTGCCTCCCTTCCTCCCTTCCTCCCTCTCAGCTTTCCTCCTTCTCAACACCCTATCCCGCACCCTCCCGGCCCCTCTCCCTCCTTCCCTGCCTCCTTACCTCCCTACCTCCTTCTCTCCGTGTCTCTCTCCCATTTTCGCTCGTGAGACGTGTTTCACGTTTTCGAAATGTACCTGAAACAAGTACGTCGCAAAAACTGGCTTACCGATGCTACTTAGGTTTACACATATACAAATGAAGAATTTTTTACACTCTTTATTCTCTTGCCAACATGACAACTAATTCTCCTCTGGATAAGTTTAAATAAAATAGGATAAACATACAAAATATTACTATATTATTAAATACTATGTAATATTAATTAATATTATAAAATATAGTAAATTATAAATAATTGAAATAAATAAAAATTTACTCTATAATAAAAAAATTATTTTAATAACATAATAAATTTACTTACTAATAAATTTTATATTCAATTAATAATTATTATATTAATTAATTTTATCTTAATGTTTATCAAGAAAATAGTACACATTATACATTATCTTATGATACAAAATAATATTATTATAATAAATATTATAAAATATTATCAACATTCATACTTATTAACTAAAAATAAAAATTATTATAAATTAATAAATAATAATGAATAAAATTATTGTTCATAAGTAGAAATTATATGTGCTTCATAATTACGTAAATTATTATGAAAATGTTATTAATTTTTTTATAAAATGAAAATGTTGTTACTGTTAGTATATTTTATAATATTTATAATAATTTATTGAATAACCATGAAATAATGAAATTATTGTCATAAATCATTTAATTTAATAAATAAATAGAATAAAATATATTATTATATTCCACAACTATTATCATAAAATATATTACATTATTATATTTTTCACTTGAACATAATATTTTTCTTATCTTTTACCATATGTTTTATGCTTGACTTGTGAAACATCATATAAGATATGTTCTTATCATGTTAGTATCCTATATTTATCCAACTCTCCTATCATATCCTGTCCACCAAAGGAGCCATTAGAGAATCAATAAGCTAGAATCCATCATAGAACTCAAAAAATTGAACCATGTTCCAAGACAACCCACGCTTCTCCAACATCAAATTTACCCATATGATGATGAGTTAAAGATAATTTTACCACTCAGACTTTAATAATGCAAGTTTTGCATCAGAAAGATTAGGTAAGGATCTATATATTATAAATGTCAAGTAGCCTACTAGAAGAAACTACAAAAAAATTCTAACTATAAGATTCCTTATAGAGCCCAACTTGTGAATCAGAACAATGGGCCGAAAAAGTGGAAAGTCTACACTAGGAGAAATAAGAAAATATAGAAGTAGGGGAGCACGTGATTGTCTGTTATTTCCTTTTACGTGTATTTCCTAAAATAGTGGGAGTTAGTTATAGAGTAATGCAAGAAGGTTAGTATAAGGGAGTGGAGAATGGTAGAGTGGTTATCTTTGGATTTGCACTTCTTTCTTCGGCTTAGGCTTGGACAGAGTGGGTATACTATGTGGAGCTCATGCTCTGAGGAGGGAGATTACTAGTCCTACTATAATTGTTCCTAGTCTTCTTAATTCTATACTACGTATAATTCACTTATGTACTTTGGGTTCCATTATTGGTCCGACCTACCAGATACAAGCAATGGTCTCCAAGGTAGATGCGGTGGAGTCCAAGGTAGCCATTCTCGATGCTCAGTTTTAGGAGGTGAAGTTATCAGTAGCAGAGCTTCAATGCTCTGTAGTTCAGGAGGCCAAGGCAAACCAGGTTGAGCGCCGAGAAAATGCCGAGTTCCATTCTATGGTGGTCGAATGTATGCGTCGAAGCTCCAGGAAGTAGTCAACCACCATAAAAGTTGACGATACACCTAGAACATCTGGTGCGTTAGGTGGTTGGACAGAACAGAGCAGAGAACCAGAGTCTGATTCTTACTAGGTGAAGCCAAACGATGCCATCAATGACTTCCATTTAGCAACGAAAAAGGTCGAACTACCTTCCTTCGATGGCACCAACCCACGTGGGTGAATTTCTTAAGCGAAATTGTTCTTCCGGGTACAGAATACCCAGTTTGAAATTAGGATTCCCCTCGCTCAGTTGTCAATGGAAGGATGTGTGGTTCATTAGTTCTCTCTGCTTTGGGAGGGAGACCACGAGCTCTCCTAGGATAAATTCAAGGTAGCCCTGTTGGAACGATTTGGTGACTTGAACACTAGAAACCCATACTAACAGTTGGCAGCTTTGATACAGGAGAATTATGTAGCCGAGTATGTGAAGGCATTTGAATTCTTGGTTTCCCAAGTGCCCAGAGTGGCAGAATAGCAAGCTATTGGGTACTTTATGCATGGGTTGAAGCCTGAAATAAAGCACTGGGTAAGAATTCATCATCCTGAAAAGTAAGGGCAAGGGTGTTTTGTATGGAGATGTGGATAGTAGGGTAAGAAGTACTGGCAGTAAGAATGTAACGAGTTCAGGCTTGAATCCTAATAGGATTAGGGTTCTGACTTCTTCTTTCCCACAGTCCAACAATCGTTTCAAAGAAGGAACCTCAAACTGGAAGCATGAGACCAAGTTCCCACCACAGGGACCTGGGTCAATGGCTGATCATAGGCGCACAGGAGATGTTAGGAGTAAGGGCTCATCACTTATCTACACAGGAGTTGTTTTACAGAAAGAAAAATGGGCTATGCTTTAAGTGTGGCCAACAATACCACCAATTGCACCAATGCCGCGATAAGCAGCTTAGACTCACTTTGCTAATTGAGGATGAATTTATTAATGATAAGGGTGAAATTGAACCTATGAAGGTTGACAATGAGGACGCATCAGAGGATTTGGATTGCATAGCTATGGGATTGCTTCATTTTACTAAGGAAGTGGGTTTTAGCTCTAAAGTTATGAAGTTGGAAGGGAGGCTGAATGGATTACCTCTACTAATTTTAATTGATAGCGGGGTCAGTCATAATTTTGTATCTAGAATGGTGGTTCAAGCTTTGAGTCTGCCTGTGCAAGATACGCCGGAAGTGGGTATAAGCTTGGGTGATGGTCATTGCGTGTTGACAAGGGGAAAATGTAACTTGTGTGTTGATTTAGGGCCTATCATAGTTGCTGTCACCGCCTTTGTCTTTGACATTGGTAGTTTGGATTTAATCTTAGAAATTTCATGGTTGAAAATGTTGGGAGTGGTGCAAACAAATTGGGGTAGGAGGATCACGACTTACTAAAGTGGGGCAGACTTGGTTACTCTACAAGGTATTGATTAGGGAGCAAGTACAGATTCCTCCTTACTGCATAACCTAATAGGTAGAAGAGTGTATGCAGTAGATGGTTTATTATGAAACACAGAGGTTCATAATCTTGAGGCTATTCAACAAGGTGATTTATCATCAATTCAATGGGAAGAAGTCCAGCGGTTGATTAATCAATTCCCTATTGTCTTTGCTGAAATACAAGACTTACCACCTCGTAGAAACAATGACCATGCTATAGTCCTTCAAGCTGGTCAGGGACCTGTGAGCGTGAGGCCTTATAAGTACCTTCACCACAAGGATCAAATTGAAAGGTAAGTTATGGAAATTCTGCAGATGAAATTTATTCACCCTAGTAATAGTATTTTTTCTAGTCCTGTTATCTTGGTAAAAAAGGACAACTCATGGAGGATGTGTGTGGATTATAGGGCTTTAAATAAGATAAAGAAGCTCCAGGAAGTAGTCAACCACCACAAAAGTTGACGATACACGCAGAACATCTGGTGCATTAGGTGGTTGGATAGAATAGAGTAGAGAACCAGAGTCTGATTCTTACTTGGTGAAGCCAAACGATGCCATCAATGACTTCCATTTAGCAACGAAAAAGGTTGAACTACCTTCCTTTGATGGCACCAACCCACGTGGGTGAATTTCTCAAGCGAAAATGTTCTTCCAGGTACAGAATACCCAGTTTGAAATTAGGATTCCCCTCGCACAGTTGTCAATGGAAAGATGTGTGGTTCATTAGTTCTCTCCGCTTTGGGAGGGAGACCACGAGCTCTCCTGGGATAAATTCAAGGTAGCCCTGTTGGAACGATTTGGTGACTTGAACACTAGAAACCCATACTAACAGTTGGCAGCTTTGATACAAGAGAATTATGTAGCCGAGTATGTGAAGGCATTTGAATTCTTGGTTTCCCAAGTGCCTAGAGTGGCAGAACAGCAAGCTATTGGGTACTTTATGCATGGGTTGAAGCCTGAAATAAGGTGTTGGGTAAGAATTCATCATCCTGAAATTATTAGTAAGGTCAAGGGTGTTTTGTATGGAGATGTGGATAGTAGGGTAAGAAGTACGGGCAGTAAGAATGTAATGAGTTCAGGCTTGAATCCTAATAGGATTGGGGTTCTGACTTCTCCTTTCCCACAGTCCAACAATCGTTTCACAGAAGGAACCTCAAACTGGAAGCATGAGACCAAGTTCCCACCATAGGGACCTGGGTCAATGGCTGATCATAGGCGCACAGGGGATGTTAGGAGTAAGGGTACTTATCACTTATCTGCACAGGAGTTGTTTGACAGAAGGAAAAATGGGCTATGCTTTAAGTGTGGCCAACAATACCACCCATTGCACCAATGCCGCGATAAGCAGCTTAGACTCACTTTGCTAATTGAGGATGAATTTATTAATGATAAGGGTGAAATTGAACCTATGAAGGTGGACAATGAGGACGCATCAGAGGATTTGGATTAGACAGCTATGGGATTGCTTCATTTTACTAAGGAAGGGGGTTTTAGCTCTAAGGTTATAAAGTTGGAAGGGAGGTTGAATGGATTACCTATACTAATTTTAATTGATAGCGGGGTCAGTCATAATTTTGTATCTAGAATGGTGGTTCAAGCTTTGAGTCTGCCTGTGCAAGATACACCGGAAGTGGGTATAAGCTTGGGTGATGGTCATTGTGTGTTGACAAGCGGAAAATGTGACTTGTGTGTTGATTTAAGGCCTATCACAGTTGCTATCACCGCCTTTGTCTTTGACATTGGTAGTTTGGATTTAATCTTAGAAATTTCATGGTTGAAAACGTTGGGAGTGGTGCAAACAAATTGGGGTAGGAGGATCACGACTTCCTATAGTGAGGCAGACTTGGTTACTCTACAGGGTATTGATTAGGGAGCAAGTACAGATTCCTCCTCACTGCATAACCTAATAGGCAGAAGAGTGTATGCATTAGATGGTTTATTATGAAACACAGAGGTTCATAATCTTGAGGCTATTCAACAAGGTGATTTATCATCAATTCAATGGGAAGGAGTCCAACAGTTGATTAATCAATTCCCTATTGTCTTTGCTGAAATACAAGACTTGCCACCTCGTAGAAACAATGACCATGCTATAGTCCTACAAGCTGGTCAGGGACCTGTGAGCGTGAGGCCTTATAAGTACCTTCACCACAAGGATGAAATTGAAAGGTAAGTTATGGAAATTCTGTAGATGAAATTTATTCAGCCAAGTAATAGTGTTTTTTCTAGTCCTGTTATCTTGGTAAAAAAGAAGGACAACTCATGGAGGATGTGTGTGGATTATAAGGCTTTAAATAAGATAACAGTTCCGGATAAGTACCATATCCCTGTAGTGGAGGAACTCTTAGATGAGCTGGATGGAGCTTGAATTTTTTTTAAGTTGGACCTTAACTCAGGGCTCAACTAGATTCGAGTAAAAGAGGAAGATATACACAAAACAGTATTCAGAACTCATAATGGCCATTATGAGTACCTAGTTATGCGATTTGGATTGATGAATGCTCCAGCCACATTCCAATCCACTATGAATGATGTGTTCAGATCGTGTCTATGAAGGTTTGTGCTCATTTCTTTTTATGACATTTTGGTTTATAGTCCAAATTGGGATGCACATCTGTTGCATTTGGTTGAGGTGCTAAACTTGTTGAAACTCAATAGTTTAGTGGTTAACAAAAAGAAATGTAGTTTTGAGAGAAAGTCTATTGACTATCTAGACCATCTAATTTCTGGGGAAGGAGTAGTTATGGATCCTGAAAAGATTAGTAGTGTTTTGCAGTGGCCTATTCCAAAAAAAATGTAAAGGGAGTAAGAGGTTTTTTGTGACTAACCAGTTATTACTATAAGTTTATACAAGGGTATGACAAGGTGGCAAAGCCCTTAACCGAGTTAACCAAGAAAGACAATTTTCATTGGAGTTTTGTCGCTCAAATAGCCTTTGACACTTTAAAGAAATTAATGACTTCCTCTCCGGTTTTGACCCTGCCTAATTTTGCACAAACCTTTGAAGTGGAGTGTGACACATCTGGGAAGGGAATTGGAGCAATTCTTATGCAACAAAGGCGCCCTCTAGCTTATTTCAGCAAGGCTTTGTCAGAAAACACCTTGTCTAAGTCTGCTTATGACAAGGAAATTATGACCCTTGCTCTTGTTGTCCAACATTGGAGACCTTATCTTTTGGGACAGCATTTCCTAGTCTATACAGATCAAAAGAGTCTCAAACACCTTATTTACCAACGCATAACAACTACTGATCAACAAAACTGGATAGTCAAGTTGTTAGGGTACTCTTTTGATATAATCTATAAGCCTGGGCTAGAAAGCAAGGCGGCTGATGCCTTATCCAGAATTCTTGAAGAATGTGAGTTAAATGGGCTTGTTTCTTTCCCTGTGTGGCTGGAAAGACAAGAATTAATTTATGGAGTAAAGGAAGATACACATCTGCAAGGCATTATTTCTGCCCTATAACAAAATCCTAGCTCTCAACCTGGATTTCTTTTCTTCAAAGAGTTCTTTTCTATAAGGACAAACTGGTAATTTAAGCTAACTCTCCTAAGATTCCTCAACTCTTAGCAGAATTTCAATCTACTCCTCAAGGTGGCCATTCTGGTCTCCTACGTACTTATAGAAGGTTGGCAGAGAATTTGTATTGGGTAGGCATGAAGAAGTATGTTCAAGACTTTGTTAAGTCTTGTGACATTTGTCAATGACAAAAGTATATAGCTCTCTCTCCCGAGAGTCTTTTGCAGCCATTAGACATACCTGATCTTATTTGGAAAGACCTTTCCATGGACTTCATTACGGGTCTTCCCAAGTCTAGAGGGTTCGAAACTATTCTTGTTGTGGTGAATAGGCTATCGAAGTATGCTCATTTTATCTTATTGAAGCATCCTTATACAACCAAGGGAGTTGTAGAAATTTTTGCAAAGGAAATTGTCTGGCTGCATGGTATTCCTAATTCCATTGTTAGTAACCGAGACCCTCTCTTTATCAGCCACTTTTGGCATGAATTATTCAAACTACAAGACACAGTGCTCAGGATAAGCTCCCCATACCATCTTGAAACGGATGGTCAAACCAAAGTCATTAATCATTGCCTAAAAACTTACTTAAGGTGTTTCACTTCTGAACAACCTAGGCACTGGTCGCATTGGTTATCTTAGGCTGAGTTGTGGTACAATACCACTTTCCATGTCTCTACAAATTCCACTCCTTTTGAAGTAGTATACGGCAGAAAGCCTTCGTTATCTTCAAGGAGAGACAAGGGTTGAGGCTGTGGCGAGAGAATTGATTGATAGAGATGAGGTGCTAAACAAATGAAATTTCACCTGATACACACACAGCAGTAGATGAAAAAGTATGCATACCAGAAAAGAAGGACTTTGTCTTTTGAGGTGGGTGAATGGGTCTTCCTGAAACTGAGACCCTATGGCCAACAATCTGTGGCTAGGAGAATAAATCAGAAACTTGCAGCAAGGTTTTATGGCCTTTCTAGGTTCTAAATCGTTGTGAACCAATTGCTTATAAGCTGAAATTGCCACCTTCTTCCCAGATACATTATGTTTTTCATGTCTCTCAGTTACAGAAGGTCATAGGCAATTATTTCGTGGAACCAATGTTGCCAGCAGACCTAGAAATGGAGCTCTCTAATTCTGCAAAACCAGAGGACATCCTAGCCTCTCAGGAAATCACCAAGCATGGTGAGACCAGTAAGCAACTGCTTATTAAGTAGAAGACTAAGTCTATGGATGAAGCAACTTGGGAGGATGAATTCATTATCTGTAGCCAATTTCCCTCTTTCAGCCTTAAGGACAAGGCTGCACTTATAAGGAATGGCAATGATAAAGCCCAACTTGTGGATCAAAATAGTAGGCCAAAAGAGTGGAAAGTCTGCACTAGGAGAAATAAGAAAATATAGAAGTAGGGTAGCACATGATTGTCTATTATTTCCTTTTACATGTATTTCCTAAAAGAGTGGGAGTTTGTTATAAGGTAATGCAGGAGGGTCGGTATAGGGGAGTGGAGAATGGTAGAGTGGTTATCTTTGGATTTGCACTTCTTTCTTCGGCTTAGGCTTGGACAGAGTGGGTATACGTACTATCATTCACACTTCGATTCTTGAGCAAGTTTGAGAATATTGTGAGTTAGAAATGGCGACTCTCCATTCACTTTCTGAAAATGGAATAAATCTATTCTAGTGTCACACATTATGTCTCACAATCTAGAAATATATGCAAAGATGGATATTGAAACCCTCCGCAGATGGGTGGAAGTGATAAAGGAGAACCCTAAAACACTTGTACAATGAGTTTGCCGATTTCTTTCATAACAGAGCCAGGAATTATAACAGCTGGCATAGAAGTCTCTCGCACACAAGGAGATGCTACTATTGGATGTCACAGTTCTGGGGTGTCATAATCCTTCTCTCCAGAACAATCAAAGGGCATTGTCTTCCTTTAGTTTTCAGAGGTAGGGGCTACATCAATCACTGCTTAGTGAGCTATTTATTGCTACCAATAGCATTTCGCTTGCATGCAAGGCGGCATGCCAGGTAGAGCTACCGCGCGCGGGTGAAGGAGATGCATTGCTAGTATTGGTAGTACTAGACAAGCTCTCAGGGAATAATCTCTTTCTTATTTCTTACTTTTTTCGCATAACTATGAATGGGCAAATAAAAATTTCACTTCAAATTCTAGTCCTTAACATCCTACTACTCATGGTGTTTCACAAACAATATTGGAAATGAATGGAGAAGTGGTGGAAGATGTAGAACCACGTATTAGATCACTCTAGTGCGACACAAAGCCACTGACGCTGAGTTGGCTCGTATGTCGCTAGCTATGCCTTGCTTGCTCCCCTAACACAGTGGAGGTTCCGTAGCGCGTCATGAGCACCGAGCTAAGGAGTAGTTGAGCAACTCAAGCGAACTACCCTACCTTACTACAACATAAGGACATACGAGATGAGGTTGTGAAGGTGGCCTCATTATCCACACCTCCAGTCAGAGAACAATGGAGGACCGACTAACTCGGGTCTTAAAGTGCCTGTCAAAGGCGATAATGCATGCCCTAGTAGAACGTCTAACCCACCTACTATATCATTCAACTACATTTGTTCTTGTAATTCATAGCTTAACAGAACGCAACAGTGAGGGATAACCCACCCATGCAACTAGTGTTTTAAAAATCGGACCGAATTAGGTAGTCCGACCAGTGCCCGATTAGGATACCGATTCAGTTAGAGGGTAAACCATTTAGGCGGTTAAACTGGTAAAAACCGGTACTGGTTTGCAATAACCAAACGGTTCAAAGATTTTATTTTTGAAAAAAAATTGCCAAAATGGCATCATTTTGGCTAAGGAATTTTCATTCCTAATTTCAGCTCACGCACAACAATCCCTTCTCCATTCTCTTCTTCTCTTTTCCCCTATTCCTTCTCCACTCTTGGCCCTAATCTCTATTCAACCATAAGTCTTTGTGAATTAGTTTGAGTAAGTTTTAAATATTTTTCTTTATTTTGTAGTCATTTTTGGTTATTTTATAAGCAATATGCTATATTGTACTTATATTATAAATTTTTAAAAACATTTTTTTAGTGTGATAGTCGAACCGGTCATATTTTTTCCCACCGATTCACTCACCATCTCGATTTTTAAAACATTGGCGAAAATGGAGCCCGGACTGTGGAAGAGCTAGGGGAGGCTGGGTCATTTGATAGAAATGGTAGGTTTTTCCCCAATTAGAGAAGGCCCTAAGAAGTAAAGGGGAAGTGCATTAATTCTTGGAAAAAAGGGCGTGAATCCTCTCTCTATGGTCGAGCTGCTACGCTCCTATATAAAAAATGAAAACAAGTTAATTCAATGAATAGATAGAGTCAATGGTACCTTAGACATCGCTGCCTATTAGCTTCCAAGGTCAAGCAATCTCAATTTACAAATGAATGCTAGGATGGGCGACCTTGAATTGTGGTGCATAGGAAGAGACCCACACGTACAATTTTTTAGGGGATATGGTCGAAAGACTGGCCGAAGCCCACCAATCTAGAAGGAATGGAAAATTAATGGAGTACAAAACTTATATTCAAGTTTTAGCTTATTATGATCATTCAAAGGGCAATCACGGACTCACTAAATGAATTCCTTCATTTTTCTTGGACGTGACAACATCATGTCATAGAAGGAGACAATAGGTGGAATCAATGATCCGTTAAGACTAACCTATATACAACTACATGCCCGAGTGGCAGTCAAACGAAGGCGTGAATGCAAGATGCCAACGGAATGATCAGCCAGACAGAGGCTATAGCTGCTTCCTTCCCATTGCAAATTAGGTCGATCCATTCTTTGTAAAGCATAATTGCACACTAAAAATGATCTTTGCCAAGAGATAGGAGCACTCAATGAACCGGTGAATTACATTTTCTTTTGGATAGTTGTGTAGGACAAAGGGCTTATGGATTGTGAAAGACTGGGGAATGGGTTTAGTAAACTCCAATGGGGCCAAAAAAAAATAAGACAAAGCTTTACTTAGTTAAGGCTTTGATTTTATTGGTATTGATTTTTTCTTAGTGAGTGTAAAAGAGTAAGCCCAGGTATGTTACAAAAAAGGGAAGGCAAAGGTAGTACTTTGAATGGTGAAGGGAGGCGGCTGAGCTGATCTAGATTTCCAACACCTCGAGAAATTGATCGAGATAGATGACAACAACTTTTTTCCTCTCTTCCTTACCAGAGGGCAATCTTCACTTAAGGCCTTAACCTCCCACTTAGTCCTGAAATAGAACCTAGCCCCTTACTTTAATAAGTAAGTAAACTACCTTCTGATTCATTCATTTCTATAAGCAAGGGGGACCCACAGCTAAGCCCCATCTTCTATTGCGTAACCTAAAAAAGCTATAAGCAAAGTACCAATTGTGTGTTCCACCAGGTTACTAGGAAATAAATTAGTTTGTGCTTTTTTTGAAGTGACGAGGTCACCAAGTAGGAAGTAGGGCTCCTATTGAAAAACTTTCACTACACCAACTTTCAATATTAGTTGTTACATTATGTTACCATTTTTCCAATATCATTGAATAACAAGGCCTAGGGCGAAGGTAACTCAAGTAGGAGAGTCGTGTTATGGGTGACCTTATTGGACAGTTCAAAGAGCACTTCTGTGTGTGATGCAAGTGAATGTCTACGAAAAAGTTGTATCTAGGATGAGTTCTTCGTTCTATTGTTGATCGTATCTATGTTTCTACGATGGCCCAAGAACACGCTCATTTTTTAATCGTAGAAAGACTTTTGAATTGCGAGGTATCATTACAAGCTCAATATATACAAGTGTTATTCCATGAAATAACTCGAATTTCAAACAATTCACTTACTTTAACCATTCATGCTATGGATGTGAGAACATTAATTTCGTCCACGTGGGCTTCTGAGGAGCAGGAGAAATTATTAAAATTCTATGAAAGAGTCTCGAGAGCCAGGATGCTCCTAGTTTCATAAGACCAATTGGAGTGGCACAATATCTACCTTTGAGATATTGTTTCCTTCACACAACAATTTGCTGCTCGTATCGACAAATTAGAAGAGATGTCAACTAGCAACTATATTTGGAAACAACGATTAGTGGATATTAGTGTTGTCACAGCACAGTTCTGTGACATGAAGACATTGATAGCAATATGGGGGGGAGTTCCCATCAGGCAACAACATTTTTGCCTGACCTTACTTAAGCATTCATATTATGTCAATGAAGACTTGATGAAGCCTTACTTTAACAAGTAAGCAAGGAAACTACCTTAGACCTTACGTTAGAAGAGCAAAAGGCCTGGACTAGGGTGAGTTGAGGGAAGACAACATAAGTGAGCAAATGTGTGTAAGCCAATCAAACATGATTGTTCTAGGCGGGGCGAGCCACCCACCTTCGAATGGTGTTGGTTCTATGGACCATGAACGGATTCGCCTCTAGCCTCTAGGCGTGTCAAAACTGCATGAGTGCATGTGCATGAATCAACCCAATAAATAAGGAAAGATTCCTCTCGAGATGATTAGAGTCGTATAAAGGGAAACTTTCAGGTGCACGTTATGATGTTTATGACCAATTGGAACCTGATGTACCAGTAGGTACCAGAGGAGATGACTATAATCGTTACTGTCTATGTATTGAAGGTATAGGACAAAGAATTAGGATTATTGTACAATGTCCCTAATGGCATTATCAAATCCGATGATCGTAAGTTATATTCTCCATCATAATGTCGAATAAAACTATCCAAGGAATCGTGTGCCGTGTGAAACGAATCATCATCGTTCTTAATCGAGACTCAGGTTAAGCTTCATCTCGGAACCTTGTGGGGTTAGGAGTAAAGCATCCCAAAGTTGGTGCATCTCATTAGGGGTGGAGAAGCATTGGGAACTCCAATTTATTTCTTTGGAGTTGTCCTCGACATAGCATTTCGCTTCTGGTTCTTCGAAAGAATCAACTGACTTCTCTTTTCTTCATTGATTTGGGGGAAAAGGAATTGTCTACCAATTGGGAAGCTAAACATGAAATAAGTGGCTTGATGAGGATAACTAAGCTGACACGCCAAAGTTGGCTACTGGCACAATAAGGTGGTGCCTTACTACGCTATAGGCAAACGCGCGATAGCATTCGGGGTGGTGTTTCAGGATTCCAATGTACTGCATCATGGCGGACCACTACCGTCCCATTCTTAATTGAGTTGGAGTGCAACCATCTTATCCACTAAACTAGCTAAAAGCTCTTGCTTCAAGTCGAAGCACTAAAATAAAAAGACAAAGAAGCGCAGCAACATAGGAACCACTAAACCTCTTACTAGTAAAGGAAAAATAGAAGTGCACTCCCGCGCACCATCTGAAAAGTCCTTTTCCAAGTAAACTCCCTTAGCTCAAGCACTAAGTAATCCCTTAAAGAAAGGCATTTTCATAATAATAAGGCAAGCTTCGCGTAAACAAGGCACTTTTTTCCTTTTTTTAAGATTGGGTTGGTGGATTGAAGAGCTTCGTAGTAGGCTCAACCAACCTCCAGCGGGGAGAAGGCTGCCTTTAGAAGCAAAAGGTTGGGAAACCAAGAGAAAGCTTCGCATTTTCTTATTGGGTAGAAGTAGCACAAAAAGAGGGATTAGCATTATTGACCCAATGATAAACCACTAACACTTTCCTCGTTGGAGCTCCGCGCACTAGGAAAATGCTCTAGTGACGGGAAACCGACCATTAGTTACAAAGCTCCAATAAGGTATCGATTAGAGTCTATGGTTAAGGCACTAGGTTTTATGATCTAGTTTTAGAATCTAGCATTTAGGGTTTATTGTCTAGGGTTCACATTATACGCTTTGAGGCTTTAGGGTTTACATTGAGGTTAATGATATATGGTTTAGAGTTTAGGCTCTAGGTTTAAGCTAAAGGTAAAAGGTATGTGATTTATGGTTTAGGGTTTAGAGTTAGAGATTAAGGTTTAAACCTAAAGAGGGTTTATGGTTTACAATTTAAGATTTAGGATTTAATGTCTAGAGTTTAGAATTTACAATTTAGGATTAAGGGTTTAATGTCTAGAGTTTAGTGTCTAAGATTTAAACTCTAGGATGTAGAATTTAGTGTCTAGGGTTAGGTTCTAGAGTTTAGGGTTCAAGGTCTAGGGTCTAGGGATGGCAATTTGCCCCAGACCCGATGGGCCTCAGTTATTTTACCCGTTCGGGTATGGGTATGAGGCAGAAAAATGGGTATGGGGATGTGATGAGTAATTTTATAGGTAATTTGATAGGGGAAGATCTGGGGATGGGGAAGCCCTGCTCCGCCCCGCCCCGCATATATATATATATATATAATTTTTTTAAAAAAAATTTCTTCACAAAGGTTTTCCCACACTAAATCACCAACACACTGACTTGACGCTTCCTCCCTTAGTCCCTCAACCTTGAGTTCCATTTTCCCCAAACCTAATTTTTTTTTTGTTGGTTTTGTAGAATATGGAGAGTGGTTCAACTTCAACCAACATTAGAACTTCATAAATTGTACTTATTATGATTTCTTATTGACTTTTATAATTGTTTAAGAACAATTTTTATAATTTTGTTTGAATATTATTTATGTTATTGTTGTTGCTTGAGGATATCTTGAATTCTTGATGATGTTATTTGAGTATTATTTATATTATCTTGTTCGATTAAACTTGAATTTCAATTAGAAATTGTGATTGATAGATTAAACTTGTAAATTGTGTATATTTAAAAAAAAATATGGTTGTATGGGTAAATGGGGCGGGGATGGGGGTGCTGAAAAATCCCCGCCGGGGATGGGGATAGGGACGGGAACTGCCTGCCCCGCCCCATCGCCACCCCATTGCCATCCCTACTAGGGTCTAAGGTTTATAATTTATGATTTACGATTTAGGGTCAATGTTTAGGGTTAAAGCTATAGGCTTTAGGGTTTACCAAACTAAAACTGACGCACAGGACAGATGCAATTAAATTATGCATATAACTCCCAAGAGCATACAATGGATTGAGTAGAACAGAGTAAAGTAATAATATAAGAAACATGTTACATGGTAACAATTCAAGGAAAATTCATACAAAAAAATGGAAGAAAGCAATAAATCAAGTTTTCTCTTGGTCATAGGCATGCAATCATAGGAAGAATTACTAGAAAATCTATCCACAGATCAATATAAATCGTCAGTTTCGCTAGAATTGAAGATTAGCTGAGGGTTGACTCTCCCATAGACAGATAATCATTAAAAAAATCTTGTATGCATATGATATAACCCTTACCTTAGGTTCTACCAAATCTTTCCTTTTCCTCTACTCTCTGATATGCACTTCATGCTCTTTTAGCTTAGGGAAAACATCAACCATCACTTTTATCACAACATTTACAAGCATGGATACATTGGGAATAAAAAATGCTATTTAGAATAGGAATAATTACAATTTTGGTCCCCCTATTTTAACCACTTGAACGTTTTGGTCCTTTTTCTTTAAAAATGAACTATTGAGTCCCTTTATATTCATAAAATGTACAAGTTTAGTCCATTTTTCTTTAAGTATCCACAGATCAATATAAATCGTCAGTTTCGCTAGAATTGAAGGTTAGCTGAGGGTTGACTCTCCCATAGACAGATAATCATTAAAAGAATCTTGTATGCATATGATATAACCCTTACCTTAGGTTCTACCAAATCTTTCCTTTTCCTCTACTCTCTGATATGCACTTCATGCTCTTTTAGCTTAGGGAAAACATCAACCATCACTTTTATCACAACATTTACAAGCATGGATACATTGGGAATAAAAAAAATGCTATTTAGAATAGGAATAATTACAATTTTGGTCCCCCTATTTTAACCACTTGAACGTTTTGGTCATTTTTCTTTAAAAATGAACTATTGAGTCGCTTTATATTCATAAAATGTACAAGTTTAGTCCATTTTTCTTTAAGTCAAAATTCTTAGGTTTATTTTAAAGTGTGAAGTTCTCTGATTCATAATCCCACCGTTCAGATTGAAGAGTTACGTCTTGTGAATCTTTCCATTAAATTTCAGCTTGACCTAACGGTGAATAAGTCTAAATTTTTGGTTAGATGAAAACTTATGATTTTGGTATTTTGGGCTGAGTTTCACTGTTAGATCGAGCTCAAATTTAGTGAGAAGGTTCACAAGATGTAGTCCTTCAATCTGAACAGTGAGATTATGAATCAGAGAACTTTACACCTTGAAATAAACCTAAGAATTTTGACTTAAAGATAAATAGACTAAACTTGTACATTTTATGAATATAGAAGGACTCAATAGTTCATTTTTAAAGAAGGGGGACCAAAACGTTCAAATGGTTAAAATAGGGGGACCAAAATTACAATTAAGCCTTTAGAATAATATCTACGTACAAATTCATGTTTACTTAGGGTAATAACACTCTAGACGTCTTGTCAAATCTAACGATGTGAAAAATTGTTTGATTAAGTATATTTAATGAGAAATTTAAAATGAACAAAAAGTTATAGAAATCCTTACAACTCTAGGACGCCACAGAAAAGCTGACTTAAAAAACAACCCTGTATGCCATATCAACTTTATCTACATCATTCACTCCAACTTTCACAAAATAGGGTCGAGCACCTACAAATAAGTTATGACAATACTTAAATATCTGATATATTATCAACCATTTGAAATTGAAAGTGAATTGACATGTGGGAAGCAATATATTCATTGGTCAATGACCTTAAAAATATACAAAAAGAAAAGCTAGTAAGACAATATTTTATCAATAAGCACTCAAAATTGTGCACTTATGTAGGCTTTGGAAAATGCTACAGGAAATACATGCTAGATAGT
>QAOA01001159.1:0-13071 GCA_003255065.1 Cercis canadensis
CACCTTATATTTATTTCAAACTTATACTAGTCTCATAGTCCTAAAGACACAATGAAATGAAGTACTACATAACCACACTTTCAAAAAAAATGCAAATATCTTCTGCATCACACATTCTCACGTCTCACCCCTCCAAGTCTCCGACTCCAACCAATAGCGGGGTTCTGGATACCTAAAACCTGTGGAACTGAGTCATCAAGACTTATATAGGTTCTGTATTTAAACTCTCGCTCAGCGACAAGGGTCGAGTCTCGTGAATTAGCTAGAGTCTTAACCAAATATTTTTTAAATCACTTGTGTGTCAAGGCTTCCCCACTTAGTACTCACAATCTCTTTGCTTTTTCGTCTTCGGCTTTGCAAATGAACGTATGGCTGAGGCTATCCTTGAAGTTAAATTCTTTGCTTTTTCGTCTTCGACTTAGCAAATTAACATATGGCTGAGGCTATCCTTGAAGTTCTTCTGGAGAATTTGAGCTCATTCATTCAAAAGGAGCTAGGATTATTTCTGGGTATCAATCGAGAACTAACGAGACTTTCAAGTACACTCTCTACAATCCGGGCTGTGCTTGAAGATGCAGAGGAGAAGCAATTCTCAGACAGGGCCATACAGAATTGGCTTCAGAAGCTAAAAGATGTTGTTCATGTGCTGGATGACATCCTCGAAAAGTGTGCAATAAGTGCATCTCAAAACAAGGTACCAAGTTCTTGTTTTTCCGCTTTTCATCCCAAGCATGTTCTGTTCCGCCATAAAATTGCTCAGCAGATGAAAAAGATAAGGGAGGTTTTAGATGAAATTGCTGAAGAAAGGAGGAAGTTTCATCTTTGTGAGAGGGTTATTGGAGCTGATGAAGTCATGGTGTGGCGCCAAACCACCTCTATCATTACTCAACCTAAAGTGTATGGAAGGGAAATGGATAAGCTAAAAATTGTAGACTTTTTGGTTGAGCAAGCTTGCAATATTGGTGATGTTTTATTAGTCTATCCCATTGTTGGCATAGGAGGACTAGGAAAAACTACAGTTGCCCAAATTGTCTTCAATGATGAGAGGGTAATTGAGCATTTTGAGCTAAGAATGTGGGTGTGTGTTTTAGATAATTTCAATTTGAAGAGAATATCAAAATCTATCATAGAATCTGCTTCTGGCCATAGCTGTGAAGCTTTAGATTTAGATCCGTTGCTGAAACGTTTGCAAGAGATGCTTCAAAGCAAAAGGTATTTGCTTGTTCTAGATAATGTATGGAATGAAGACCAAGAAAAATGGGATAAATTAAAATATGTGTTGGCATGTGGGTCAAAGGGTGCTTCAATTATTGTCACTACCCGTCTTGCAAAGGTAGCAACAATCATGGGAACAGTTCCTCTTCATCAGTTGTCAGGCTTATCCATGGATGATTGTTGGGCATTGTTGGAACAATGTGCTTTCGGACCAGATAAGAAAAAACATGCAGAGCTTGTGGCTATAGGAAAGGAGATAGTGAAGAAATGTGCCGGGGTTCCGCTTGCTGCAAAAGCATTGGGAGGCCTTTTGCGCTTCAAAGGAAATGAAAGGGAGTGGCTTTATGTGAAGGAAAGCAAACTTTGGAGTTTACCACAAGATGAGAGTTCAGTTTTACCTGCTTTGAGATTAAGCTATTGGAATTTACCAGTAAAGTTGAGACAATGTTTTGCATATTGTGCCATATTCCCTAAAGACTTTAAAATTGATAAGAATCTCCTCATTCATCTTTGGATGGCAAATGGTTTCATCTCTTCTAGTGCAGAATTGGCCATGGAGGATATTTGTGACGAGATATGCAATGAATTATTTTGGAGATCATTTTTCCAAGATATTGAGAGAGATATTCTTGGAAACATTGTATGTTTCAAAATGCATGATTTGGTCCATGATCTAGCCCAATCAGTTATGGAGGAAGCATGTTGTATTACGGATAATGGAAGCTTAATTGTGTCATCAAGAACTCGCCATGTCTCATTTACAGGTTGCAATGAACAATTAACTGACCCACTTAATTCATTGGACAAAGTTGAACACTTAAGGACCTGCTTATTTTTATCACCAGCTCCTCCTTACTTTGCATCTGAGCTAATGAAATTTTCTTCTTTGCGAGTACTTCACATGGGAAACGGTATGGGATTGGCAAAGTTTCCAGCTTCAGTCATAAACTTAAAACATATGAGGTACTTAAATCTTTCTCATAGTAATTTTAAGACACTTCCTGATTCCCTTTGTAGCTTGTGGTATTTGCAAGTTTTGAATCTGGATGACTGTCGTGCTCTTCAGAAATTACCTAACCACATGAGACGCCTAAAAGCTCTCAGACATCTATTTTTGAGAAGGTGCACATCATTATCTAGCATGCCCCCTAAAATGGGTCAATTAACATGCTTAAGGACCTTAAATATTTACACTATTGGTAGGAGGAAAGGTTTCTTGTTGGATGAATTGAAGCACTTGAACCTTAAAGGAGAGCTCCATATTAAACATCTGGAGAGGATAAGAAGTGTGATGGATGCTAAAGAAGCCAATTTGGTGGATAAGGACCTGAATGAATTGTTGTTGTCGTGGGGCAGAAACGATGAATCAGAATTGCAACAAAATGTTAAGCAGATATTTGAGGCCCTTAAACCAAATCTCAAACTTAAAGTTTTGGGTGTGGGAGGATATAAAGGCGTCTGTTTCCCTGAATGGATGGCTAATCCAACTTTAGATGATTTATGTTCTCTGTATATTGTAGATTGCAAAAATTGTTTCCAGCTTCCTCCACTTCAGAAACTACAATCTCTGAAGGGCCTTACAGTGCATAATATGAATCTTGTGAGGTACATCAATGATGAGACATGTGATGGTGGAGTTCTCAGAGGTATGAGGTCTTTGGAGTATTTGATGCTCAGTAATTTACCAAACTTGGAAGGGATATCAAAAGAGGAAGGAGAACAAATGTTCCCCCGTCTCTGCATGTTATGTATTGACGCATGCCCCAAATTGGCCTTGCCTTGCCTTCCATCTGTCAGGGAATTAATACTGGTAACAAGCGGCAGTGACGTTTTATTGGGTTCAATTCATAATCTTCATGGCCTTCAATCACTCTGGCTTAGTTGTGAACAAGACCTGACTTCCTTTCCATATGCAAGGCTAGGAGACATTCCTTCTCTTATGGACCTACACATCTATGGATGGACCAAACTTAAAATATTGCCAAGTGAGCTCTCTAGCCTTAGTCCCTTGGTGGAATTGCATATTCAAAGATGTTATGAGCTTGAGTCACTTCCAGAACAAGTTTTTCAAGGGTTGCACTCTCTCCAAAGATTAGAGGTTGGTCGGTGTAATAAGCTTAAATGCTTGTCTGATGGTTTTCAGTACCTCACCTCCTTGAAAGTTTTGAGGATTGTAAGTTGTCCAGAAGTGAGAATTTTACCTGCAGCTTTGCAATTCACCTCTTCCGTGCAATCTTTATCTTTATATGGACTTCCAAGTCTTGAAGTGTTGCCTGACTGGCTGGGAAGCCTTACATCTTTGCAGTCTTTGGAAATTTCTGATTGCCTCAAGTTGAAGTCCATTCCAACGAGCTTTCAATGCCTTTCTAACTTGAAGTGTTTGAACATTAGTGGTTGCCCTGAGCTACTGAGACGTTGTGAGAAGGAAACAGGAGAGGATTGGCAGAAGATAGCTCATGTTTCACATGTAAATCTCAAAAGAGGAATCAACATAAACCCCATAATATCCGCTAACAGTTTTTCCTCCAATTTACGAGGTATATCCAGAATCCTATTTGACGAGAAAATATGTGCCAGTGTTTTCTTTTGAATCACTTGAATCTGAAATCATCAAATATATTGTAGTACTGTAAACAAGAGTTCAATGTAGCTTAAAATGGGATCCAGCTAACATAGGTGTAGAACATAAATAGTTCACATTATTGTAACTAAAGCAATATTCAGTGGTTAAATTCCTAAAAAGAATAATCCTTTACTATGATGCTATACGTTCTCATTCACCATATATATAGTTATTGTTTCTTTGATTTGTGTTTGAAAATAGCTGGGTTGATGATTAATTTATGCTAGAAAAATGATGTTACTGCTTACTAGAGAAAAATTAAAATGAATGGATAGATAATACGTGACTACTTGGCCTAACGAGTTTATTTTCCATGACTTACAAGTCTTGGGTTTATTTAGTAATGTAGATTGATTTGAGTTCCTATGAGCATATTTTGAATCTATTTCCTTCTTTTTTTAATTTGGAGTCAAGAATTTTCAATTCTTTACTAAGTTTGTTAATCTCGTTAGTTGAAGATCCGTTCTTCTCCAAGACTATGTTAGAGCGTGAAAATGCTTTGCGTACTTCAGAGTTCGTGGAATTCCAATATTTATGCTAAGTTTGCTTATTTTGCATGAGGCCTCTAGCATATCCAAATTGAGCAGTCAAGGTTGCTAAGCTCGTGAGTTTACCTAAACTCATTGAAGCCCTGTAAACTTGTCCGAGATAAAAATTAGTAGCAAAAACACCACTTTTTGCATGAGGCCTCCAACATATCCAAATCGAGAAGTGTTGCGTGACTGATTGGTGAATCTCTTGTCTCTTTGATCTTTTCTAACTTTTTATGTGCTAAGAACAAAATTTTGCATTACTAAACTTAAAATGTACTTGCTGCAGATATGCAATGCAGATGATGAAGAGAGTCATGTTTTGTATCCATGTGTAACTTATTACTATCGATCTCCCTGTCAAGTGTTTAAAATCCACTTTATATTGTTGATTTTTTTTTATTAAACATTATTGATAGTTTATAAATCTTCTTCTTTTAAAGATTTCTATACCCTTTGATAGTTTATTCCTAAGAGATTGTGATCCTATTGTTGAAGATTTTTTGTCATTTTTCACATATTTGGTATCCGAAAGACAAAGAAACCAAAATTTTATTATTACATAGGTTTGAAACCCAGCTTATTATAAATAATTCATGCTCTTGATAACACATGTAATGACTTAAAAATTTTGGGCAATATATTAAAAATATTCTTTTTAAATTGCCTCTATATATTTGGTATATATTTGGTAGGTGTAACCAATGTGAATCTTATTGAGATAAATGTTTACATATACAAAAAAAAAAAAAAAAAAAAANAAAAAAAAAAGTCATTTGATATCAAATTTTTTTTAAGAATAACATGAGGTGTTTCTAGGTTTTAAGTTGATTTTAGAGATTTTTTTTTTTATGTACAAAAATTTATCCTAATAAGATTTATGTTATTCCTCCTACCAAAATGCACCTTAAATCTAAATCATCCCTTAAATAATAAAAAATCTAAATTATCCATATTAACAAGAAAAAAATCTAAATCATCCCTTCCAAACCCACCAACACAAGTGACACGTGACTTACACGTGCCACTTAAGTCACCTAAATTAGGATCAGATCCATCAGCGACAGCAACATCCATTATGGTTTTTCCTTGCCACGTCAGCAACACAGAGTGAAGAATTCAAACGCACCGTTTCTAGCTTGTGAATCCACAGCCGCTGCCCAAATTTCCCAAAACACCAGAAAAAGGAAGTTCTTCTGCTTGATCTTCCACTGCCCAATTTCGTTGGTTTGAAACCAGAGCACTCAGCGGCCACCATTGGTCCAATGCTGATCTTGAGAGGTGTCATCTCAAGTGGGTTGCTTCTAAGAACTCTTACCTTAACTGGGTTTTCTCTGAAATCCAACTTCTTAGCATGCAGCTCTGGTTCACTGCAGCTTCGGTACACCAAATTTCCCAAGTTCATGTTTTTCTTTCTATCTAAATTAAGGGTGTGTTTGTTTTTCGGAAAATCACTGGATAACTAACTTTCTATTTCCTTATGTATGTTTGTGACTCTGTGCTATGTGAGAATAGTAGTAAGTGATAACTTGCAGTGTTTGATGCCCTCACCCTTTGAGTTTCTTTGTTGACAGTAGTCAGTAGTATAATGAATATATGGGTTTCAGTATTTGATTGAGTCTGGAATTTTGTGTGCATGGTGGGTTTCAGTATAATGAACATATGGTTTTTAATCAATTGGTTCATTGTGTTGATATTTTGTAAACTGAAGGTCCTATAAAATATTTTAAAGTTCTGTAAACCTCTTGCAATCATAGAGTTATGATTTGGAACAGCTCCTTTTGCCCAACTATGCCTATGGTTGATGGAATTGACAGACTGAATGGAGAGCTCCTTGTGTTACACTGACTTGCTTTCTATTAGATAAGATAAATTTATTCACAGATTAGATTTGAACTCTCAGCTAAGTTGGAAGATCATAGGGGTCTATTTTTTTTTTCTTTTTTGGCAATAGGAGTCTGTTTAGTTTCTGCAAATTGTATTACTAGTTTAGAGAATTTTTTTAAATTCCTTTTCTATTTTGGAAAAGTTTCCTGAACTGAATTGGCCAAAGTGCTTATACTAACCTTTAATATTATGGCATCCCCTTTCAGAACACTTGCATACATATATTCCCCAACATGCACTATGCCTTCATCAAATTTGATAATTTGATCTTTAGTAATAAGATGCTAACTAGAGAAAAAGGTAGGGATGGAAGAGAGATGCCTGGGTAGGCTGGTGCTTTTTGTATCACTTGGGGGAAATCAAAATTGATACCCTTTATTAAAGGATCTTTGGAAATTATCGTTTTTGAATTTTCTCCAGTCCCATCTTCAATGTCAACCAGGGTTGACATTCCCTCAAATCCTGTATATATTTCAAGTATCCTGTTCATCTCTATAATGCAAGTATTGTTCAATGCTGGATCTGTCTCTGCGTACTGATACATGGGTATTCCATGAACTTTCTTAAATAGGTCAGTGTCATTGTCAAAAATTGCATCCTTAAAATTCAGCCTCGAAAGAAATTAATGACATAAAAACTATTAAGGTGAACTCTTCTTAAGAGAGAACATAAAAGCCTGTTCATTACACAATTACTTGCTTGTTATACTTTTAACATCTATTACTACTAGTAGTAGCCAAATTATGAAGCTAGGTATGGTGTAAAGCATTTCAAAACATAGGTACTCTTCTGAACTTTATACATAAAGTTATGTTCGCTTATATATTCTGTCTATCAGCTCAGGGCACTCTTTTTAAGTTTTCTTATTATTATTGTTTATTATTAGGTTGGATCATATGCTCAAATGAAGAAGCTGCTTGCAGTTTTTGTCAGAGTGTGAATTGAGGTATGGTGCAGAGAGAAAACGGTGGCATATGGTGTTTTGATGTATAACATTTTGATTGGAGGGCTGTGTCGAGTGAAGAAGCTCAGGGAAGTTGTAAAGTTGGTTGACCAAGTGAGCAGTGTTGGTCTAAGTCCTAATATAATTACATATAACACATTAATGAATGGCTTTTGTGATGTTGGAAAGATGGACACTGCTGTTAGATTATTCAATCATTTGAAGTCAAATGGACCATCTCCATCCCTAATGACCTATAATACATTGATTGCAGGATATTCTAGAATTGGGAATTTAGAAGCAGCTCTTCACTTGGTCAAGGAAATGGAGGAGAGAGGCCTTGCTCCTTCCAAAGTGACATATACAATTCTCCTTGATGCCTTTGTACGATAAAATGACATGTAGAAAGCATTTGAGGTACATTCTTTAATGGAGAAGTCTGGTATGGTTTCGGATGCTTGCACATATAGTGTCATAATACATGGGTTATGTATGCAAGGCAATATGAAAGAAGCATCAAAACTCTTCAAATCAATGGATGAGATGGACTTGAAATCGAACAGCGTCATATATAACACAATGATTCATGGTTACTGCAAAGAAGGAAGCTCCTACAGGACCCTTAGGTTACTCAAAGAAATGGTTGACAATGGGATGATTCCAAATGTGGCCAGCTATTATTTGACCAAAGGAGTTCTTTGTAGGGATGGAAAGTGGAAGGAGTCTGAGATTCTCCTTAGACAGATGATAAATTCAGGATTAGAGCCATCAGCTTCTTTGTACAATATGATTTACGAATCAAAAACTGTGGCAAGAGTAAGTTAAGTGTCAAAATGTTTCATCTTGTATCCTGATGTACCTTTCTCAGAAGAAGCATCTAAGTTAGTCATTGTGCGGATTTCATTTAATCTTGGGATAGGTGGAGGAGACACATGGAAATTGATGACTGATTCTGTAAGCACTTCTATTTTGGATAGAGTGGCAAATTTTTATCTGTTGGATTTTTTTGCTCATTAAATCTTTTAACCCATTCAAATATAAATGTACAAAGTAATTTGCTTGATAAATACAGCATTAATTAAATGCTGCTTCTATTTGTTCTATTTCTGATTTCTATCCCTCAATTTGGTGACTAGAAGGAGAAAGCTGCATATGAAGCCAAGGTTGCAAGAAAAATCAAGTGTGAGCATGAAAAACTTCTGAATGCATATAATAAAATGTAGGTGAGCACCTAGTGCCAGTTGTTCTTTTGTACCTGGTGATTTGGTTTTCTTGTTAATGGCTTAACTTAATAAAACGTCTGAAGGCAAGCTTGGTAGATGTTGAAGAGAGGAATCTGACCAGTCAAAATATGAATTGAATGAAGAGTATGAAGCCAGTGGTAGTCTCACTTCTTTTCTCAATCTTTATATGGACTTCCAAATCTTGCTGTATTGCCTAACTGGCTAGGGAGCCTTATGAGTTATGTCTTTGCAGTCTTTGGAAATTTCTGATTGGCTAGAGTTGAAGTCCATTCCAATGAGCTTTCAATGCCCTTCTAAGTTCTAACCTGAAGAGTTTGAACATTAGTGCTTGCCCTGAGCTACTGAGACAATGTGAAAGGAAACGGGAGGATTGGCAGAAGATAGCTCATGTTCCACATGTAAATCTCAAAAGAGGAATGAACATCACCCCCATGATATCCAATAAATATTTTGTCATCAATCTCAGAGGTATATGCAGAATCATCTTTGACACGTAGATATATACCGGTATTTTCATTTGAATCACTTGAATCAGAAATTATCAATTATATTATAGTACTGAAAACGGAAATTGGGATCTAGCTGACATAGGCATAGAACAGAATTATTTAACAAATTGTTTAATATGTAATTAGACCCACTCAAGTGATTCTAATGAAAGATATGATTACTCAGTGAAAAGAATGTTGCAATGGATCAAAGAATCCAACTTTTATTAACTCAAATTTATTTGGGAACTATTATTGAATTCCTAAAAAGAATAGTCCTTATACTATGATGCTATATGTTCACATTCACGATATAGAATGCAGGCGGTTGTCCTGAGAAATCTATTATTTCTTCGATTTGCTTTGATTTGATTTTTTGAAAATGGCTGGGTTGATGATTAATTTATGGTAGAAAAGTGATCTTCCTGTTTTCTAAAGCAAAATTGAAGAGAATGGATAGATAACATGTGATTACATGCCTAATGTGTTTATTTTCAAATACTGATATGTCTTGGGTTTATTTTATGCCTAACACTACATTAAAAGGAGCAAAGATTGCAGTACTTAGTAATGTGGATTGATTTGAGTTTCTATAAGCGTATTTAAATTTGTGAATTTCATCAGTTGAAGATTTGTTCCTCTCTAAGACTATATTGGAGCATGAAAATAATTTGCGTACTTCAGATGCCCACAAATATAATTATTGCTGCCTCCTAAGTTCACTTATTTTGTATGAGGCCTCCAGCATATCCAAATCAAGCATTACTGCGTGACTGGTGGGTGAATCTCATGTCTTTTTGATCTTTTCCAACTTTGAATCAGTTTATTAATGTGCTAAGTCAAAAATTTTGCAATATTAAACTTAAAATCTACATGTTGCATATATGCAATGCAGAGCAGATGATGAGACTTAAGAGTTTGGTAACTTCCAGATATGTGTGAAAGAGAGTAATTTTTTATATCCATGTGTAACTTATTACATCAAGCTCCCTCTTAATTGTTTAATAGTTCCACCAATTTGCTTCTGTATGGTAAATGCTTGATTGAACATACTCATAACGTTGGTGAGCATATTGGAAGAAATCCATTTTATTCGATTTATTCCCAAGTGCATAAAACTAAGGCTTCTTAAAGGAAACACAATTTAATATGCAAGCATCTTCATCATGGTGTTGATTTTCTTTGTAGAATTGCCCTTGCACCATAAATTTGCATTACTTAATCATCAGTCATAAGTCTAAAGTCTCCACCGTCCTTTGTCTTTGCCAAAATAAAAAGAAAAAATTGACCAGCATCATACAATACAAAAAGCTAGAACCCATTGTTAAATATCTTCAAGAAGCCAATAATATAAGTTTTAATAGAACCAAAACCAAAAGCACATACCTCACCGAGAAGATGCTAAAGATTTTCTCTCTCTAGCTATGTCTCGACCTTGGTTAGAAAACCTCCTTTTCTTCATTGAAAACAGCAACGAGCAACGGAATTGTCATTTGAAGTTTTATATGATTAGTGATTTTTTTTTCATTTACAATAATTAATTTATAATTATTAGAGATAAGATGACTATAAGTCATAAAATTATAAGTGGTCACTCGTTAAGAAATATAATTAATTAAAAATAAAATAAAATGTAACTTTTATAACATATCTATTTGTTTTAATTCAAGTTGCTTTAACATTAATTTTCTCAAAACTTTAATCACTAACTAGTCTGAGACGTGCTTTTACTGCTTTAATATGATTTTATATAATTTTCTTTATTCTTTGGTTACATTGTCTTTCTCTATTCTCAAGTCTCAACCTCTGAGTCTTGCTACCACTTTTAGGCTTAGTTACATTCAAAGCAGATCAGTTATAGTAGATATGATGAGAAATGGCCAGTTTTTTACAACATTGATCCATCAGAAATACGCAATTGTAGAGGGATTTTCAGAGAAAGTGGGACAAGACGTGTAGCATAGTCTCGCTAGCTCTGGAAGTTATAGGTTCTAACTTGTTTGGTAAAAGAATAGATGAATGGAATTCCACGTTGGATAAGTACAAATCCATGCCGAATAAAGAGATTCATAAAATTCTTAAAGTGAGCTATGATGGTTTGGATGAAGAAGAGAAGGAAATTTTTCCTGATATTGCATGTTGCTTGAGAGGAGACTCATTGGAAACTGTCAAATATATGCTAGATGTTTTTGGTTTCCATCCATAATATTGTATTAATGTGTTGATTGAAAAATCTTTACCTGATGATATGAATCATGTGACAATGCATGACTTAATTCAGAACCCGAGTAGAGAAATTATTCGGCAACAATCACTGAAAGATGTTGGCAAACGAAGTAAATTATGGTTCTATGATGACATTGTTAATGTCTTGAAAGAAAATATGGTAAGGTAGAACCATCTTTATTCTTGGTTTTGCATTTGTTTGCATTCTTTTGTTTTTACATATTTCAAAGAATATTTAATAGATTACATGATTCTTACTTTTAGTCCTTATATATGTGAGAAAGAGTTTATGACTATAATTTATAATTGTGTAGAATCTCTCTTGATATATGATTGTCTATTTATGTTTTTGATTTACAAAGGAAGTGATAAAATTGAAGTTATAAAGGAAAAGATGTACATTGGAATGTGATAGGAAATTGAATGTGATAGAGCTAATTATAATTAAAGTAACATGAGAACAAAATAAGGCATAATTTCTAAGGCAACTGTATAAAAATATTTTATTATAATGCGAAGATTACACACAATTTTCACTTGATAAGAATTCATTTAAGATTTTTTACTATCTCAATAAAAAAATATTTCAATAAAAAATTGTAAGACTATTCTCTATTTTTCGGATTGAGGATACTTAAAAAATAGAGTTGAAGCTCACCTTTTATAGAGCTTTAAACCGCTTCAGTATGGGCGGTTTCCATTGCATACTTAGCAATGAAGAATTCGGCACTACAGCCAGCTCCATGAGCCAATGAGAGGAGATCGATGCAGCCACTGTTTGCTGCTGCTATCTACTTTAACATTTCGGCTCTTTTATTTCTTCATTCACAGTAATATTTTTATTACTGTCATTGCTGTAATATTTGACTATTAATGCTGCTGCCCACTTTCTTTTCTATTGCATTTAAGATTACGGCTTCAGAAGTAAGAAGGATTGGCTTCTCACCTCACTGCGAACCAATAGAAAATTGACTTGGTCATTAAGCTTTGAGAGAAATATTATTCTATTACTTGAGCAGTTAACAACTTGAAAATTTTGATTAGAGTAATCAATTTTTTACACAATCCTTTCTACATTTATCATTTTTTTTTTCTTTTTCTATTGCTTATATTTTTGTTAGGCCAATCGAGGATCTACAACATCTAAACTTATCAATGTTGATCGGTTTTATTAATATATCTGCTAAGTTGTCCTTGGTATGAATTTTCTTCATATTCACACTTCTATCTTCTATCACTTCTCTAACAAAATGATATTGTACTTCTATGTGCTTCGTTCTAGAATGAAAGGCTTGATTTCTTGCAATATGCAAGGTACTCTGACTGTCACAAAACACAACCACCTATTGTTGTATATGCCCAAGCTCCTCCAATAACCTTTTAATCCATACTGTAGCCGCCATATATTCTACTTTTGTTGTAGAAAAAGCAACAACACTTTGCAGTTTTGAAACCCAGCTTATAGCTCCACTTGCAAGTGTAAACACATATCCAATAACGGATTTTCTTTTATCAAGGTCACCTGCAAAATCTAAATCAACATATCCTCTGATAGTGAATTTTGATCTTCCATAACATAATGCAACATTTGAGATACCCTTTGTGTATCTAAGGATCATCTTTACTATTCCAATACCCTCTACCCGGATTCGCCATGAACTGACTAACTACTCCCATTGCTTGTGCAATGTCTGGTCTGGTACAAATCATAGCAAACATCAAGTTTCCCGCCTCTTATGAATACGGTACTCGAGACATCTCCATCCTCTCCGTTTCATTGCTAGGACACATACTTGAGGATAATTTATAATTAATTGGAAGTAGGGTAGAAATTTACTTACTATCTTGCATATTGAAGCGCCGCAAGATCTTCCCCAAATAATTCTTTTGGGAAAGCCAAATCTTTTTTTTTTTT